>VDFB02320399.1:0-45656 GCA_007258455.2 Sequoia sempervirens | reverse complement strand
TTGGTGTGTTTGTGGTATCCCATCTTGGTCGCCATACTTATTAGGGTTTTATGCATTTGATTTCACTTCATTTGGGTGGGTATTGAGTGAGATATGTGCATTTTAGTGAGATGTTAGAGTGCCGGTTCTATCATTCGAGTTGCTGGTTTGTCATATCAGATTTGAGTAAAGTGCATTTTGGTGAAGAGTTGGTATTAGGAAGTCATACTGAGTCTTGTGGAGGTCCCATTTACCTTTGCAGCAATTGAAGATACATCTAATCCATGTTATTGCAGGCACTTCCCATTACTTGTAAGCTGAACAGTAGTACTGTCAGCATTTTTTAATATCTTTCATTTCATGCTTTGTATTACCCACTGAATAAGTGGAAGAGGCTGGCTTGCCGCCTATTTACTTTGAATTGCATTGTAGTGTTAATATCTCCACCATATGGTCGCCTCATTTCCATTCTGGATTGGGTAGCACATACTTGGTGTTGAGTTACTTTCAGCATTGTAATTGATAGGGATCCTCTGACCATATGCTCGCCGTCATCCGGCGCATTCTTGGTTAGGGTTATTTCAGTTTGTGCATTGCATCGAGATCCTCTGACCACATGCTAACACCTTGCCCATCTCGGGATCCTGGTGTACATTCTTGGTTAGAGTTGAATTCTGCATTGTTTAGTTATTTGCTAACCCTAACGGGTGCATGTTGTTTGTAATCACATTCAAAATCAAAAAAAAAAAATTGGCTCGGAATATTTCAGTGGTATCAGAGCCACGCATCCTGCCATCCTGTGAAACAAACCGTCTATGAGTGACAGAGAAAAGAGATACTTAGCAAGGGAAGACAAGAAGGCTGCGAATCAGTTTCAGTGGCATCACGCTCCAGAAGGTCAGACAGCATCAGAGGTTTTGAGGGCTCATTGGGAGTCTTCTCAGGAAACAGAAATGGGGGATAATGAGAGGACAACGGGTGGTAACAGAGATGATAGTGGGAAAGGAAGAGAAAGGTCGATAAGTCCGGGAAAGAGGTTCGAGAGGAAGATGGATGCCTTAATGGATATGGTATCTTTCATGATGGGGAAAGTGGGTCAGAACCCAATTCCACAGAACAATCTAGGACATAGGGGAGAACACAGTGCCACCAACCAGCATAATGGACATGCTACTCAGCCTGCTTCAAACAGCACATACATTTCTTCCAGGCCATTCAAAACCACCTTCTTGGCACCAGTAAACCCTCAACCTGAGACAGAAGAAAATGCATCATTTGTGGAACAGTTGAGACTCGGCCGTGCTGAGTATGATTCTCTCTCGGATGAAATTAAGATAGATATGTCTTACAATGATTTCATGGATCATAAAAGGAAGAATAAAGGACAAGGAAGGCATCATGAACAAAGGAGGTCAGCAGTGCAAGGGGATTTGCATCAAGCTATCAACAAGGTTATGCTTCCACACTTTGATGGGAGTGACAACAGTTTAGCAAGAGCTTGGATATAGAAGTTAGACAACTATCTAGCTCTTAGACCCATGGCAGAAGAAGAGGCGATTAAGTTCGCTATGCTACACCTAGATGGGGTGGCGCACGAGTGGTGGTACCATGGCCTAGTCACTTTAGGTCATGGGTCTATCACTACCTATGATGAGTTCATCAATAGGCTCATAGAGAGATTTGATAAAAAAGATCCTGAAGTGCATTTAAGAGAATTGGCACAACTTAGGCAATATGGCACAGTTGATGCCTACATAGCTAAGTTTTAGAGACTTTCAGTCATGGTCACAGGAATCACTGAGAGGCGTTTGGTGATCCTATTCAGTGAAGGATTGATGGAGCCACTCAAGGGTTGGATTAAAGCCTTTGATCCACCCTCCCTACAGGAGGCAATGAAGAAAGCAAGAAACATGGAGTGGGCTGCTCCTAAAGAAAATTTTCAATCCAAGCCATCATTTCACAAAGGGGATAAAGGGAAAAGACCTCATCAAAGACCACATCATAAGGAGTTCAAACAACATAAACCACATGTCACAAGATTGGATCCAGAGACACTTAACGAACTCAGAAGAAAGGGGTTATGTTTCCGGTGTAGAGAAAAATGGTCCCAAGATCATATTTGCCCAAAAGGAGTCAAATTTCATCAAATCGAATACTATTCAGGTGAAGAAAGTAATTCTGATTTTTCAGACCAGCAGTTTGATTTTGATGACAGCGAAGTGGAAAGAGCTCTAGAAGAGTCCAAAGATGAAAAGGGAAGTGGAGGTGCTTTGGCTCAACTTTCGAGCTTTCAAAAGAATGAATCCTTCAAAGTTCGAGGGATGATTAAGGGGCAGCGAATAGTTGCCTTGATTGACACTGGAGCAACGCATAACTTCATTGATGAAGTTGTGGTGGCAAAGAAGGGGCTGCAAACAGAAGATTTTGAAGGCTTCAAAGTTATGGTTGCTGATGGGTTTCACATTTCTTGCACCAAGAAGATTTCAAACATGTCCATGCAATTGGGCAACTATGAAGTCAAGGATGACTTCTATGTGGTTAGCATTGGAGATACGGATGCCGTCTTAGGCATTCAATGGCTGCGTTCTCTAGGAGAGATCTCTCTAAATCTGCAAACTATGGAACTCAAATTTCAATCCGATCGAAAGAAGGTGGTTTTAAGAGGAATGTCTAATGGTGGTCCTCGGATTGTGTCATTCAAGAGAATGGCAAGGCTGATTCGGCACGATCAAGTCGAATGGGCTGCGGAGTGTATGATTCTTCCAGCTAGTCCGGTTGAGACAAAGAGGGACTATCCTCCTGATATTCAGTCTCTACTCACCAAGAAGAGCAAAGTGTTTGCTGATTTACCTCCTGGACCACCTCCTGAACGAGGTTCAGAGCATGTCATTGAGCTCAAGGAAGGAGCTAAACCAGTTATTACAACTCCATATCAGTACCCTAAGAAGCAGAAAGATGAGATTGAGAAGAACATTAAGGAACTCTTGGAGATGGGCTTCATTCGTCCAAGCAAGAGTCCTTTCGCTTCAGCAGTTGTTCTTGTGAAGAAGAAGGATGGTACCATCCGCATGTGTGTGGATTATCGTGCTTTGAATCAAAGCACCATTAAAAACGATACCCTATTCCGAGGATAGATGAGCTCATTGATGAGCTACATGGAGCCAAGTTCTTTTCAAAGATAGATTTGAGGTCGGGCTACTATCAGATTCGGATGAGAGGATCTGATGTTGAGAAGACAGCTTTTCAGATGTCACTATGGCCACTTCGAGTTTCTAGTCATGCCATTTGGGTTGACTAATGCTCCTGCTACCTTCCAGTCTTGTATGAACAGAGTCTTTCAGAAGCAGTTGAGGAAGTTTGTATTGATATTTTTTGATGACATCCTGATCTTCAGCAAGACATGGGAAGAACATCTCAAGCACTTGGAGGAAGTGCTTAGCATCCTAGAATCTGAGAGCTTGTTTGCCAAAGAATCCAAATGTGAATTTGGAATGAAGGAGCTACTTTACCTTGGTCACATAATCAGTGCTGAAGGAGTGAAGGTTGATCCTAAAAAGATCAAGGCTATTGTTGATTGGCCACCTCCTGAGAACTTGACTCACTTGAAAGGGTTCTTGGGTCTTTGTGGATTTTACAGAAGGTTTGTGAAGGGTTACTCACAGAATGCTGCTCCTCTTACTGACCTCACGAAAAAGGGAGCTTTTTGTTGGTCAGAAAAGGCTCAAACTACTTTTGATAAGTTTAAGAGGATCATGAGTTCTTGCCCGGTTTTAGCTATTCCAGATTTTTCCAAGCCTTTTGAGCTACAGTGTGATGCATCCAGTGAAGGAGTTAGGGCTGTGTTGATGCAAGACAAACACCCCATTGTGTTTGAGAGCAGAAAACTAAGAGGTGTTGAGAGGACCTACTCCATCTATGACAAGGAAATGCTTGCAATCATGCATGCATTAGCCAAGTTCAGATAGTACTTGGTGGGGAGCAAGTTTGTGGTCAAGACGGATCATAATAGTCTCAAGCATTTCATGCATCAGAAAGATTTGAACGAGAGGCAACAAAAGTGGGTGAGTAAGCTTTAAGCTTACGATTTTGACATTGAGTATGTAAAGGGGAAAAACAACATAGTGGCTGATGCTTTATCCAGAAGACCTCATTTGAGCTCATTATGTGAGCTTATTGCTGATTGGAAGAACATATTGCTTGCTGATTATGCCAAAAATCAGTTTGCAACCAGCATCATTGAGGGTACTTTTCATGACGAAAGGTACAAGGTGGTTGAAGGGCTGATACACTACAAGGGTAGAGTCTTTTTGGTGGCTGATTCTAAGCTCAAAAAGAAGATTTTGTTGACATTTCATGACATCCCACTTGCTGGTCATCAGGGGTTCTTCAAGACCTATAGGCAGATTCGGGAAAGATTTTCTTGGAAACGGCTGAAAGGGGAAGTTCAACGCTACATTCAGGAGTGTCCCACGTGTCAAATGAACAAGAATGAGCATACTCTACCAGCTGGTCTGCTGCAACCTCTTCCCATTCCAAATAAAAAATGGGAAAGCATATCAATGGACTTCATCACTGGGTTGCCTCGGGTCCAAGGCAAAGATTGCATCTATGTTGTTGTGGATAGATTAACTAAGTTTGCTCATTTATTTGCCATCACTAGTTCATTTTCAGCAGCCCAAGTTGCAGATTTGTTTTTTCATGAGGTGTTTAGGTTGCATGGGTTGCTGAAAAACATTGTGAGTGATAGGGACAGCAAGTTCCTAAGCACTTTTTGGCAAGAGGTCTTTAGAATGAGTGGTACAGTGCTTACTCCAAGCACTAGTTATCACCCTCAAACCGATGGACAAACTGAGATAGTGAACAAATGGTTGGAAGGTTATTTGAGAAACTATGTTTCGGAGCAGCAAAGAGCATGGGTGAAATGGCTTCACATAGGCGAGTATTGTTACAATTCTTCCTTTCACATGTCAATAAGGATGTCACCTTTCATAGCTCTTTACGGTTATGAGGCTCCTAGCTTTGTTGATTTGGTGTTTGGTGATAGCAAAAGCCCCTCGCTTCTCAAGTATTTGTTATGCCAGAAGTCAAGATATCTGAATCATTGAAGAACAATCTTCGATGCCGCATGAATCAGCGTAAGATGTATGCCGATTAGCTAAGCGCATACACCCTTTTCAGGTTGAGATATGGTTTTCAACTACAGCCCACATGTGTACAGTCTACTCTCTCAAGAAGAGTGGAGATAAGAAGCTCAAACCTCGCCTCTGTCGCCTCATGTTATCGAAAAGGTGCGGGAGCAGTAGCGTATGAGTTGGAGCTACCTTCAAGTAGCAAAGTGCACAATGTCTTCCACGTGTCTCGCCTCAAGAAGGCACTTGGACATAATGTGGTTGCCTCATCACAGTTACCACCTTTGGATGAAGAAGGGCAGTTGGTTTTGATTCTAGAGGAGATTCTGGATTCCAGAGAGCGTTCCTTGAGAAGAAGAACAATCCGAGAATACTTGGTGAAGTGGAAGAACCTGCCTATGGAGGATGCGACTTGGGAGAATGATGAGATTCTGCAGCATCCTGGTTTGCGATTGCTTGAGGACAAGCAATCTTGGGGAGGGCGGACTATAATGTCCCCTTCTCAAGCATGATCTTTATGTTGACCATTGTCCTAGCCTCGAGACCGTAGGGCTACCGCAAAGTGTCTAGGGGTTTCATGGTTGGAGGTTGTTTTTGCTCACAGATTGGTGATTGAACTGTGGTTTCCTTCTGGGTTTTTCATGAGCTTCACAGTGATATGTTTTTATTGGCATTCCGAGCACCTCCATGAATTTACTATTTTTACTAAATTATATTTTTGGTAGTGGTCCTATTGGTTTCGGCACGGTTGGCTTTCTACTTCAGTCTATTCAGTTGGCTTACTCATTTTTGGCTTTGGGGCACAATTGGAGAGATAAGTTTGAATTATTTTAATAAAGTCATGTTTTAATGTTATATTTTGCTATTGACCCCCCTTAGCCTAGTGATTGAGCTTAAAGTTGTTTTAAAAGGTGGTCTTTATGGGTGGTGCCTCATGAAGATGATTTCTATATGTTCTAAGGTTCAAAAATCAATGCTTGAAAATGGATGCCATCTTGTGGAGGAGTTTATTTTAAATTAAAGTCAAATTTATCTTGAGGAAAAGGAACGCCACCTTTGGAGGGAAAAGGAGTTATTTCAAAATTGAAAAGTTAGGGTTTCTAGAAGCTTCTAGAGAGTCTTCACAAAGTTATAAAAGGAGGTCTTGGGTCTTCATTTGGATTATCTGATATCTCGAGTAAAGTTATGTTGCCGAAATGGTGTTGAACTGCTTCAAGGAATGAATGCATCCAAGCTTGGATCAACTTCGTGCTTGAGAGATAGCACCTAGTGGAGAGGTTTGCTTGTTTGAGTGAATTTTGTAGTGAAGTTTGCATTGTTGTTGAGTTAATGCTTGTAGTTCAGTTAGTTGCATTTCATAACATTTTCTGGAGTTGTTGAATGTTGCATCAGATTTGTAGTTTCAATCATAAAGTTCAAAATACAATTTATATCATTCTGGGTGTTAATCCTTTGAGGTTCCTTGCTAGGGCCAACCCTTCTTGGAAAGTTATAGATTTTTTTAGTAAGGATTGGATTTTATAAAGTGAAATCGTCCCTCTTGCTGGGCCATACCATCTGTGCTTCATTGGAATCTATGCAAGAAATAATTAAGGGTTCTTTGATGTGTTTGTGGTATCCCATCTTGGTCGCCATACTTCTTAGGGTTTTTTGCATTTGATTTCACTTCATTCAAGTGGGTATTGAGTAAAATATGTGCATTTCAATGAGGTATTAGAGTGCTGGTCTGATATTCAAGCTGTTGGTCTATTATAACAGATTTGAGAAAAGTGCAGTTAGGTGAAGAGCTGATGTTAGGAAGTCATACTAAGTCCTATGGAAGTCCCATTTACCTTTGTAGTAGTTGAAAGATGCATCTAATCCATGTTTTTGCAGGCACTTCTTATTACTTGTAAGCTGAACAGTAGTACTGTCAGCAATTCTTAATATCTTTCACTTCATGCTTTGTATTTCCCACTAAATAAGTGGAAGAGGTTGGCTTGCCGCCTATTTACTTTAAATTGCATTTGTAATGCTTACATCTCTGCCACATGGTCACCTCATTTCTATTCTAGATTTGGTAGAAAATACTTGGTGTTGAGTTTCCTATTAGTATTGTAATTGATAGGGATCCCTTGACCATATGCACGCTATCATCTGGTGCATTCTTGGTTAGGGTTATTTTAGTTGTGCATTGCATCGAGACCCTCTGACCACATGCTAACACCTTTCCATCTTGGGATCCTGGTGTACATCCTTGGTTAGATTTGAATTCTACATTGTTTAGTTATTTGCTATCTCTAATCCAAAAAGTGCTGTTTGTAACGCTAATTCAAAAAATACAATAAAGTAAAAAAAAATTGTCTCAAATATTTTAGGATTAGCTCACTAATATATGAATTGCAACATTGAATATAATAAGGCGCATTGCCAAGAGCTCATTACCTAGAAAGATAAAGAAAGGCTCACTGTTGGTGGCTCACTGCCAAAGGGCTCATTATCCAGAAGAAAGAAGAAAGAAGAAGGGGTGGCTCAGTTTTAATTTGAACTAATAACAATGCATCTCTCATATGCCGAAGGTATAGTTCCACTGAAGCATGAATAACTCATCAAACATATTGAAATGTAGACACCTTCTACCCACTGCATTAGGAAGTCATAGGTATTAAGGCTCACACTCAAATCTTCACACTTGATCACTTTCGCATCTTTCATAACACGCACACCACACACAATCCATACAATAATTCTCCTTGCATATATACCCTTCGTGACCTAAAACAATATCAATTAGGTGAACCTTAATGAAACGTATACACTCTACCGTGTAAAATCAAATAGGTCGGCACCAAACACTTCCACAATATAAAGAAGTGAATCCAAACCACACCACTACTTAATTGGGACCCAAATCTACACAAACACGCTTCTCAACACTTCCTCAATCAACAATTGTTCTCTGTAATTAGCGCTAGCACGCTAGGTCGGCCAAACCTGCACTAACACTAACAAGTGACACCAAACACACCTTTCAAGATCTAGAAACATCTTATGGACCACAAAAAAACATTCCAAACTATTCATTCAACATCTTAGAATATTCCATCATTAGAATATTTTGCACTACTACTACAACCACCTGAAACTCAAGAACATCTTCATTTTGTGCAACTAGACATACTGGCATAGACATTTAACACACCAAACAATCATGCAAAACAAATGAGCACCTAAAACTTCAATGAAAGGTATATACAAAAATTATAAGCATGTTCCCAAATCTGCAGCACCATAGATGTCACTGCGGAGATATTTGTGAAGCAATCTCATTTCTCCCAGACACCCTCTTTCATCAAACAGATGTATTTTCAAACACATCTTCCATTGTAGAATGATCCAAAACATGAAAATTTGGATTTAACACCTATGAATTCCTCTAATCACCAAGTCCAAACTGCATGGGAATATCTTCAAGCATGAAGAAATGCGGAGAAAAACACTGAACAACACTCTATCACACTAAATTCTCTTTTATTCAAATTTTCTCAAAAGCACTTGGAAACCAAGTGAACTAACTTCATCAACAACATTACTAACATATTTGCAACACATCTACAACACTTTCCAACTACAACAATCTTCCCACACACAAGTCAGGGCAGCAACCTTTGCAACTATACTAAAGTATGACATTAATGACAACACCAACAATGTGTTGACATCAATACCAACAACTCCAAACTTCCAACAACTCTAATGCTAGAGTTTTACATCATCAACACCAATAATATTCAACACTTTCTTCATACAAGGGGTTAACATAAATGACAACACCCAAGCATGACAATACCCAAGCAACTCACAAACAACTCCAACATCTCCAAACTTCCAACAGTCTCCCCCTTTGTCATTGATGTCAACACCTGCTTTTTGAAAAACAATCAATAAAAAAAGAAACCAACATGAATATTGCAATAATCAATACTCCTCCTGACAGGGGCAACTCTTCTCCTGCAATACCAGCAACACTTGCTTTTAAGATCACTCTCCTCCTTTTCCCCTCAAAAAAAACTTTTCCATACTCTCTCCCCCTATGGTTTTCAAACCATATCTACTTCCACACTATGGTTTTTCAACCACTTCAATTTTTTCTCCCCCTTTGACATTAATGGAAAAGGGCCATAAACTCATCCAACTCTTTTGATCTCCCCCTTTGAGAACACCTACATACACCACTTGCAATACTAACAAGCAACTACACTCACTATTTACTGCACTTTCTTTTCTGTATACTCCCCCTTAGGAGCACATAATTTATGCACCAACAACCACTACTACCTACTCCTCCTGAGAGGTAGCCTTCAACATCAGTCCAAGATCAAGAATGTATCTTGAAAAGCTTCTTAGAAAGATGCACACATTTATGCATCTAGTTGAAAGAAGGAGGGGCAATAACCCCTAACTTCTCCTAGAGATACTCAAAAGTATCTTTTCGAAGAACCTTTGTGAAAATATCAGCAACCTAATACGTAGTAGGCACGTACTCCAACTTCACCTCACTCTCTGCAACTTTCTCTCTCAAGAAGTGATATCGGATTGAGATATGTTTTTCTCTTGGATGCATTACCAGATTCTTTGAAATGTTGATTACACTTGTATTGTCACACATGATAGGAATAGGTTCATCATATAAAACTCTAATATCTTTCAATGTTTGCTTCATCCATAACACCTATGTACAACATGATGCTACTGCAATATATTCTACTTCTGCAATAGATAATGACACTAAATCTTGCTTCTTACTTAGCCATGAAACCAACTTGCTTCCAAGAAAGAAAGCACCACCACTTGTACTTTTCTTGTCATCTGCACATCTAGCCCAATCTGCATCTGTATAAGAACTCAAGGAGAATTCAAGATCCTTAGGATACCACAAACCATAATTCAAAGTGCCCTTCAAATATCTGAATATCCTCTTCACTATTGTAACATGAGATTATCTAGGATCTTCTTGAAATCTATCCACAAGACAATCTAAATGCATGATATCTAGTCTAGTAGCAGTAAGGTATTATAATAATCCACTAATCATTGATCTATACTTGCTTTGATTTGTCTTAGGAGATTCATCATTCTTGCTCAACTTACATCCAATAGCCATAGGAGTACATACTAGTTTGGATTCATCCATTCCAAACTTCTTCAACAATTACTTAACATATACTTAGATTATGATATGAATATACCTTTCTTTGATTGACTAATTTGCAAACCAAGGAAGAAATTCATCTCCCCACAGATTGAAATCTCAAATTATTTTTGCATTTCCTTTGTAAAATTCTTGCACATATCTTAATTTCCTCCAAAGATTATGTCATCAACATATACCACTACAATCAATATTTGTTCTCCTTCAACTTTGAAATACATATTGCTATCTGCAGTACCTTTATTGAATCCTTGTTGCAGCAATTACTTATCTAACCTTGCATACTAAGCTTTGAGAGCTTTCTTCAATCCATACAATGCTTTCTTCAACCGGTAGACCATATTTACATCTTTTGACAATTGAAAAACTTTTGGTTGTTCAATGTATACCTCTTCTTCCAATTCACCATTCAAGAATGCAGACTTCACATCCATCTGATAAACTTTGAAATCTTTATGTGTTGTAAAAACTAAAAACATCCTAATAGCCTTCATTCTTCCAACCAGAGCAAAATTTTCCTCAAAATCTATACCTTCAACCTCAGAGTAATCCATACTACTGAAGTTTATCCTGTTCACAACTTTATCTTCACATTTAGCTTTATTTTGTGAATACCCACTTTAGGTGCCAATCATTATCTCTTTTTTTGTCAATCTTTAAATGTGAGATGAGAAATATTGGTGAGAGGGTTGGATTACGCTTGATCTCACGACATGAATCAAACCATAATTTTTCCAAACATACCCGTTACAATCTACAAACAAGATCATTCAAATTGAAAATTAAACCAAGTACATTTAATTAAAATGAAAAGCTGTTAAAGCACACAAAACAATTAAATTCCTAATCTAACCCATTTGAACTTATCCCGCTTTGGAATTGGTGTCAGTTGATGAAATTTAATTTAATCCTTTCCCAATCCCATGATCGGGCTGAGCCCTCAAATTTATCTCTTATTAAGAGAATCGAACAAACCATTGTGGATCGGGATGTATGAAAACCTAGTTTATGATAAAAATGAACATGATTCGTTGTTAACACATGATTTTATGCTAAAATTGTACTGACATGCTATTGCTAAGCTAACTTAAACTATAATTCTAAGCTAAAAGATGAAAAACCCTAATTTATAAAATGCTAAGATTGGAGGCAGCCATTAATGGATTATCTAATCTATGATGCAATTAAAAGTTAACTAAAATAAGCTAAAAAGTGATTAAATATGAGTGTAAGTGCATATGAGATTCAACAACATAAGTTTGCAATTGAAAGATGGATCCATTTGTCTCCAAATAGTGACTTATTTATAGGAAAGCAAATGAGGATTGAAGGGGTGAGATCAAAAAGATTAATAAATGGTCCAAGATGAAGGAGATAAGAGGCATGGATCATGGATTCTCACCAACAGATGAGAATGCATGATGAGATTTTAATCAAGGGTTCACACTTGCCTCAAAAAAACACACTTTTGACCTGCTCACATAGGTTAAGGGTGACTTGTTCAATAGGTTGAAGATTAAAACTTGCTTAAGAAGCCAAGTGAAAATATCCCTTTTTCAAATGATGGAGGAATAAGAATATTCCTTAGGGTGAGGAAAAAAGGCAATTTACAAATTAAAACAAATTTTTAATTGTGCAAAAAGGGGATAAGGAATATTCCCTTTGCTTAGAGGAAAGTTAGATTAATTGCTAATTAAACAAGATTTAATCATGCAATTTAGGGGAATTGAAGAATTGAAGAATTGAAGAGATTTATTAAATTATTTAATAAATGGGAGAAAGGTGAAATGATATTTACTCAAATAAGATGATTTCTAGGGAATTAAATTAAATATTTGATTTATTTACACTTAATAAGATGAAATGTTAGTGTGAAAGGGTGAATTAAATCCTGTATTTAATAAATTAGGTTAATAGATTGAAATGACATAATAATTAATTAAATAGCTATGCTAATCTAATCACTGGGGTTTAAAAAGAGGATGGGTTTGAGGATTTAAAGATGTTAGTTGCCAGCCAATGTGATCCATCGGCATTTTTAGGTGTCTACATTTTCCCCTTGAAGCCGGTACCGGCCGCCTGCCTTCAAACATTGAAGCTCGGACAAAAATTGTCGCGAACAAAAAATAAAAAAATCTAATTTTAGATGCCCCAACCCGAAGGATAAAGCTAACTCCTCACCCCTCAAGAAATCAAGCAAATTTCTAATTTTGGGATTAATAAAGATGAAAATTCTTCCTCAAGGGTCCAAAAAGGCTCCTGAATGCAAGAATAATACCAAAAATGCAAAAAATGATGCAAAATTAGGTCCAAATTGGAAAAATTGGTGAAAATGATAATAAACCCTATCTTCAAGGTTAAATTAGGGAAAAAATCCCTAATTTTCTAGCTTAAATAAGCCAAGAAGGGTCATTTTCAATTCATTTGTGCATTCACACTTCTTAAAGATATTCTTGTTGATTGAGCCCACCTCATTTGAAATGGCATGTCAGAGCTCCTCACATCTCCAATCGTTTGAGTGTTCCAAAGACCTTCCGTGCACAAAATCACCGCAAGATGTAACTCCAAACCTGATTTTAGAAATTTGAATTTTGGATGCATTTATTACACTTTGAAGTTTAATCTTTGGTAGTATCGCTATATAGCGATGCCCAAATTGAAATTAGCGACGCCCAAATGAATTATAGTAACACATATTTATATGGCGATGCTATTCGCGATTTAAAATTAGGGTTTCTAATTTTAAATGGTGACGCATGATTGTATGGTGGCGTACTTGCCAATTTAGAAATTAGAGTTAGGGTTTGCCAACAGTTAAACTGCGACGCCATTTTATTTGGTGACATATGTTTCAATTTGTAATTTTAAATGCTTTGGGCATCACAATTTGAAATTTGAATATAGTGACGCTATTATGATTTTTGAGCTGTAAATTTCAAATTGAGTCAAATTTCGATGATTTCTTGATGTCGTACACTTCATGGATGCAGGAGGTCTTTCCACTGTTGATGTCGCAGGAGCATAGGCCCACTATTTTGGAGAGACTAGATGATTTATCAAAGTTGCGCTAGGAGCACCTGGGAGAGATCAGCCTCTGGTATGTCGTATATGCACCTATGATTTAAACACACCTTGCCATGATGATTGCTTTGTGTGAGAGATGGCATAGCGAGACCTCATCTTTCCACCTTCTGATAGGCGAGGCAACAATGACTTTGGAGGATGTTTGGCGAGTTCTTCATTTTCCCATACATGGAGATCATGTGATTTATGACACTGATGTTGGGTTTGATGCCTACCTTGAGGTCCTAGAGATGGATCAGATTGCTTTGGTTACATCAAAGATTGACCTTGAGTCATACAGAGGTCATGTGTTGACCTTCAGATTGATCATCACAGCCATCATTTCGGGTTTGGTTTCCCCAGACAAATGCAGCAAAGGATTCATCCCAGGATGAGGCTTGGTGTGGCATCGAATATTTTATAGGACACTCTTTGCGTGGGGACCCATGATGCTAGCCTCCCTGTATCATGATTTGCATGATTTTTTCTATTGTGATGGGAGAGCCATTGGTGCAGGGGTGACTTTGCTACATATTTGGGCGTGGGAGCACATTGTCGTGCTCTGGCCCATTGTTCAAATGGTAGACATGGAGTCGGATGATCCCGTTATTTGGAGATATAGAGGTGCCATCACTCTGAGGTAAACCTTACAGATTGGGCTCCCGTATTGGAGATGGGTGATAGATGTTATGACAGTTTTCCATTGGCGCCCATGGCTATAGATGTCACCATGGTTAGATGATATTCAATAGCTATATTTCTCCAAGAAGACCCGATACATGTAGGGTCAAGAGCACCATATTATTGAGAGATATCTACCAGATAGGGTATCTCGGTAGTTCAAAGAGGTCCAGTATAGACCTGATGATGCCCATAGGGCCATTTTTGCGAGATCGGCATGAGAGGTTCCCACATGGGGACCAACTATTCTAGCTCCAAAGGCAGTTGAGAGATTTAGACAGTTGGTGTCCTAGCCTTGGGCATACGATCAGGGACAGGCGGTAGCTCAGACTACACCCGCATATGATGCTTGGTTTGTTCCTCCCTGATGGTTGATAGATCCAGCGGGTGTTCCTCCCAGAGGGAGACCCAAAGGCAAAGGACTAGGGAGAGGTAGGAGACAAGGTGGCCAGGATGGCCAAGATGGTTAGGTTCTAAAGGCCCCACTGATTATACAGTAGTAGCCTCCTTAGCAGTCTCAGGTATAACCTTAGCCAAGACCACCACCACCACCAGATGCTCGGGATGCGTAGATATAGTAGGTGTAGACTTTGACTAGTGAGTAGGATCAGGCCCGCTAGTAGGTTTTGGTTATTACTGTTGAGTGAGACCAAGCTCAACATCAGGTGGTTATGGTCACCGTTGAGAGAGATCAAGCATTACAATGAGCATAGGATGTGATGGGAGAGAGAGACCAAGAGGTTGCTAGGCATCAACAAATTGAGGAAATGATGGTGGCCACCCATGGTTGAACAGTGTTAGCACGGTTGTATAGAGAGGTCGTGATAGAGGTTTCATATTACCGGAAACATTATCATTGTGATGTACCAGCGGCATTGAGAGCCAGATTTTTCACAGTGTAGTGATGCACAGCCACGAGTAGAGGATCAGCTTGAGAGGCATGCTGGAGAGGGTAGTAGCCATCAAGGCTAGCTATTATGTATAGACACTTTTTTATTTTTCCCCATTCTTTATCACAAATATACATTCATGGGCTCCTTTTTGATAGCCTCATGGATATTGTACTTTTGATCGATGTTCATACACTAATCCAGATTTTGTACCATGACATTCATTTTTTGATATATATATATGATACAAATACGGATGATTTATTATGTGATGTGTTCATTTTATTTCATGTATGGATGGATGCTTATATTTGATCATGTATGGATGCACTTTATTTATGCCTATGTGACATGTGATGATCATGATATGGATGGATGCAATGTTATGTTCTTTTTTCATTATCTTTTCACAATATGATATGGATCCAGATGATTATGATATGAAGATGTTATGGATGCAAATGATGTGGATGCATTTATTTTTGTATTTTTTTTATGCATTTTATGATGACGATGTATGCATGTGGATGTATGGATGTAAATTCTTATGATATTCAATGATTTGAGATGCTTAAAATTATAACTCAAATGATTATGAAAAATGTATGATGTGATATGCAATGATTATGTTGATGGATGTTTTATGATTATGCTATGATTATGAGATGCGTGTATGTTGATGGTTTATGGATGCAGGGTGGATGCATTGATGATGTTTTTTTTTACTGTCATGATACCAAGTTAGTGCAGAGAGAAGATAGAAGAATAAAGAATGAATGACCGTTGATGATGATTGCTTCAAAAGATCCAACAAGTCCTTGATCCATTGAGACTTTATTAGAGATGGTGATGAGACAATGCAAAATGCAAGATAAAATGCAGGATGAGTTGCTCACACTTTAGGATTGGGATTTTCTATTGTTCCTTATTGTTTGATATAACACATAGACATGATGCATCAAGGTATTAATAACCAAGATGGCATTGTATCTAGTGTAATGGACTTTGACTCAATAGATAGATAGGATAGTTCTTGTTCACACCTTGACATACGGAAACCTCATTGGAATGCAAGTTAGAAGCTTAGAATATATTGGACCAAAGCATACGAAATAGTCAACAACACACTCCAAATGACCTTTCTACACACAACTAAGCAAGTATGTGCCAAGATTATTTTACAAGAATACCCACAAGCACAACAAATGAAAGATAATGATTGATGCCCGATTCCTTTCTCTCTAAATCATTTTGCTAGACATCATCGAGAGGTCCTTGGAATGGGTCATTAAGACAAATCATAAGAAAAGATCAAGAGAATCAATCAGTGTTATCTATAGCTCTTGCCTAGTTTAAGTTTAGCTAATGTGATATCTGATACTGATGTCCATCGCAGGAAGGATACATCCTAGGACATGTTGATCAAAGGGCTGTTTGATGTTAGGATGATGATGCTAAGATGAGAGTCGCTGCTATAAACTTCAATCGACGATTTACCTATGATTTAGACTTTATATTTTGACAATTAGGTTCTCACTTTACAACTTGCTATGTTTTCTTTCCATTTGTTTCGCCAAAGGTTGAAGGTGATGATAGATTTATTATGGGTGAAAGCTTATTGCAGGTGAAAGCTTGCATTTTCGAGATGGATGGGTTTTGATTTTCTAGAATATTTCAATGTTTTAGTATTTTGAAAATGTTTTGAGGTTGTTTTGATCTTTTTGAAAGTGTGCAGCAAAGAGCGCGTTTATATATTTTTGATTACCTTCTACAGTTGTTTAGGGTTTTCTCCAAGATATTTGAGGCTTTTTAGGTCTTTTGAATTTTTTTTAATGTTTTTTTGTTTTCGATTTTCAAATGTTTTTGTAATTTTTTGATATTTGAATGTTTAGGGATTTTCTGATATTTGAATGTTTAGGTATTTTGGCGGTCTTTTACAAATGCTTCTAGGGTTTTTGAGAATTTTTGAGTTTCACTCAAGAACCTAACCTTAAAAAGACGATCTAATATCCGGGCCTCGTGGGTTGATCAAAGATGTTCCTTGCCTACATTATACAATAACACAAAGACCACGAGTTTGATTGAATCGAATCTATTTACAAGATGGAGAAAATGCACAGTGAAAGACGACAGCTATTATGATGGATCTCTAAAGGAATGACCTAGGGTGTCTCGGGGGCACATCAATGATGGCCTTGCCTACGTTCAAGCTCATAGACTCGTAGTTCGACAAGAGGACTCTATTTTTTTTGGATTTTTGATGTTTGACCTTTTTAGGGTTTTTGATGTTTTTTTGATGTTTTGGATTTTTCCTTTACAATTTTCTGAATATTTTTAGATTTTCGCTATATAGGATTTTACAAATGTTTTTGGATGTTATGGATAAGATTTTATGAATGTTTTGGGTATTTTCTAATAAGATATGACCTCAAGATATACACGAACCCAATTGTGACTCATAACAAAATTCCCCCAATGTGACATGTTAGCCTACTTCAATAAAGGCATGATAGATTGACCTTTGGAATATGCCAAGTAGTGCTAAAGGGTTCATGATACCTCACAATGTCAAGTCCTGATAAGGACACAACTGAGGGATAAATGGTGATGCAAAGAATGATAGGAAAAAAGAGCCAAATAATAAATGGAGATGCTTTATTTACGCAAGGTGCTCCCCGCTTGCCGTGCTTTCACCAAGGTTTCGTTCAAAAAGCACCAATGGGCGCGGTTTTCACTAGAGTGACTATTTTTTCCTTACTTTTTTCAATCCTTTTTCTCTTTTTTTTTGAATTTTTGATCATTTTATGATTTTTTTGTATATTTTGATTTATGCCCTTCAAGATTAGGCATAAAACTTTTTGAGATGCAAGTTGTTGGTTGGCTCCTACAAGGGTTCACCCTTCGTGGCTCGTCGAGGGTTCACCTTCGTGGGTCGACATTTGATATGCTCATGATTCATAGCCGTTGTGATGACAAAAGGACCCAACTAGTTAGGCCTCAAACTTCCTTTATTGTCTTTAGACCGAAGATTCTTTGATTATGTTTTAAGACTAGATTCTCGGGATTTGAACCACTCAACATTTGATTCTCTCTTATTGGTATTCTTATATTTTTGTCATTTTGATATACGTATAAGCTATTAAAGGTGTCAAGATCTATCATCCGTGAATTCCAGCTCATTCAAATGGTGATACTTTGTATTCTTTTCCTTAGTTATCAGGCTCTATAGTGATACTTGCATTGATGGGAGCTCAACCTCAATAGGCAAGATGGATTCTGATCCATATACCAGGGAGAAAGGGGTTGCACCTGTAGGCATGCAGATATTGGTTTGATAAGCGCAAAGAGTGGGATTTAGTTGTAGATGCTAGTCGCGACCAACTTCATTCACTGTTTCAGGGATTTTAGATAAGTTTTGTTTGTAGCCTCAGCTTGACCACATTGCCTTGGGGATAGTATGGGTAGAGAATCGATGTTGGATGTTGAATCTTTGACACAACTCTTTCACATCTTAATTTTTAAAAGGAGTTCCATTGTCTGAGATAAGAGTTTGTGGAACACCATAACAAATTAGATAATTTAGGATAAATTTTGCAATCTGTTTCCCCATTATATAGGTCATAGGTATGGCTTCAACCCACTTAGTAAAATACTCAGTGGTGGTTATGATAAACTTGTGGCCGTTGGACGAGGTTGGAGTGATTTTTCCTATGAGATCAAGTCCCCACTGTGAAAAAGGCCATGGTATGATCATTGGCTACAATTCTTGAGATGGAGCATGAATAAGATCCCCATGTTGTTGACACTGGGTAAACCTTTTCACATACTGATGAGCTTCTTTTTCCATGGTTGGCCAATAGTACCCTGTCCTCAACAGTTTCCTAGCTAATGTCATACCGCTAGAATGGGACCCACATATGCTATCATGTACTTATGTTAAAGCAGTTAAGGCTTCCTCTTGGTTAATACATTGTAGCAATGTCCCTTCGATGCTTCGACGATAAAGGGTATCACCTAGGATCACAAATCAAGATGCCTTTTTAACAGAGGTCTTTTTAAGTTTTGGGGTGATATCAGATGGGAGAGTTCCTCTGTTAAGGTAAGTAAATATGTCATGGTACCATGGGGATCCAGGACCAACAATGACACACGCAAATTTAGATTCAGGGATTTTGAAAGTTGGTACGAGTTGTAATTCACATTGGAGGATGTTGTTTGGCATGTCTAGTAGTGATCCGATTGTTGCCATGGTGTATGTTGCTCTATTATTCATGCGAGGAATCTGCTCAAAATTTATGTCTATAAAAAGGATTTTGAGATTCTACACCATCTTCTTGTAAGGAGTGAGCTTATCATCCTTAGTTTTATAATCATCATTGACTTGGTTGATAACCAGCTGTGAGTCCCCATAGACTTTCATCTCTTGAATTTGCCACTGAATTGCTATTCTTAGACCTGTGATTAAGGCTTCATACTCAGCAATGTTGTTTGTACAGGGAAATGATAGCCTATATGACTTTGGGATACAATCACCATGGGGGATGATGAAGAGAATGCATGCTCCTGATCCATGTTGGGTGAATGATCCATCAAAGTACATCTTCCACTGAGCTATGAGATTGATAAGGAACACTGATTTGTTAGGGAACTCAAATATTAAAGGGTTCTCAGTATAGATAGGTGCTTCTTCTAGTTGGTCTATGATCACTTGTCCTTTGATTGCCTTACGCTCCACATACTTTGTCAAATTCTATCAAGATCATCACCCATTTATCCATTCATCCTGTGAGAGTTGCTTTGGATAATAGATATTTTAATGGATCAATCTTTGCAATGAGCTTGATTTGATGTGACAAAATGTAGTGCCTGAAATTTTGTGAAGCAAAAAATACTGCTAGGCATGCCTTCTCAATGGGTGAATAGTTCATCTCATAGCCCACCAAGGTTCTACTGATATAGTAGATGGCTCTTTCCTTTCTGTTTTCATCATGTTGTGCTAAAAGGGCTCCTAATGCTATTGGTGTTGTTGAGATGTATAGGATCAGTGGCTTGTTTGGTATCGACGGAATGACCACTGGAGGTGTTAGTAAATAATCTTTGATCTGCTGGAAAGCTTTATCACACTTGTCATCCCACTTGTAGATTATCCCTTTATGGAGAAGATGCGAAAAGGGGTGAATTTTATCTGATAGATGGGCTATGAACCTTCTGATGGACTGTAGTCTGCCTTGTAATCCTCTCATCTATTTCAATGTTTGTGGAGGTTCCATCTCTAAGATGGATTTTACCTTTGTTGGATCAATTTCTATCCCTCTTTGGGAGACAATAAAGCCAAGAAGACTCCCTGATGTGACCCCGAACACACACTTTTTTTTATTTAGTCATACCTTGTATTCTTCAATCTTGTCAAAGATAGGTCCTAAGACTTGTATGTGCTCATTTCTCTTCTTTGATTTTTCCAAAATATCGTCCACATAATCTTCAACTATTTTTTGGATCATGTCATGAAAGATGAGGTTCATTGCTCTTTGATAGGTTGCTCTTGCATTCTTTAACCCAAATGGCATCACATTCCAGCAATAGGTTCCCCATGGACAAGTGAATGCAGTTTTGTGTTGATCCTCCTTGGAAATTATGATTTGATTATAGCCTAAAAAATCATCCATGAGTGACAACATTTCATGCCCAGCTGTTAAATCCACAATGAGATCGATGTTGGGAAAAGGGAAATCATCCTTCAAACATGCCTTGTTTAGATCTCTGAAATCAATGCATATTTTGATACCCCTAGTGGGTTTTGAGACCAGTACCAGGTTTGAAACCCACTCAGGATAATCTATCGGTCAGATGAATCCAATTTCAAGAAGCTTTTGTAATTCTAGTTTAACCAAGAGTGTTATCTGGGGATGCATCTTCCTTAATTTTTGCTTAACTGGTTTGGCTTCAGGATAGACTACTAGGTGATGCACAACCACTTCTGGATTAAGGCATGGCATATTTGTGTATGACCATGCAAAGTTATCTCTTCACTCTTTGAGGAATGTTGCTAGGTTCTTTTGTTCTTCATCCAACAATGATTCAACATAGAAAGTGATCTTAGGTGCTTCCTCTGTTCCCACATTGACTGAAGTGGCTTTTTCTGCTAGTACTGTTGACTTCTCTTGATGCATTTCACTAAGGGGGAGATTGAATCCCTCATCCTTGGGCACCTCAAAAAGGTTTTCACCATCGGATGCATCCTTTATTTTTACTATTTTAGGATCAGAGAGTGCCACTAGGCAGTTTTCACTCAAGGATCTGCATGTCAGTTGCATTTCATTTATTTTGCAACTCAAGGATTCACTAGTCTCCCCACAGTATGCCCCTGTGTCAAGCTCTATGTCGAAGCATGATTTTTGATATGCCCATGATAAGTTGTCACAAAGTCCCATGAATTCTGAGATCGCTTCATTGTTTTCAAATAAATCTAGAATCGGTGGTCCTTGTTGGTCCATGTCAATAATTTGTGGGTATACTAGGCATATTTTAGTTGGTTGGTTGGTTGAGACAAAGGATGTTATGGATATCATAAAGAGGGTGTTGTTCTCAAATAGATCAGTAACATCAAGGGGAAATTCATCTAAGGTTGTATCACATGATGTAGGTGACCAAGAGGAAGCCTGAGCTCATTTAGAAAAAATACCTTTTCCAATAAGTGTGACCTTTCTAGTAGTACAACGCAAGCCAAGATTCTTTGTTCGTTTCTCAGGAATGATGGGTTCTATTAAACCATTGTCATTTTTTCCTAGCTTCTCATTCTTGTTATATCCCATGCTCTTCATTTTGTTGCCATCTTCCATGGGAAGAACAAGAATAGGTCATTCATCTTGATAGAGAAGTTTAGAGATATCTTCCTCATTGACATCTACTTGATTCAAATCCCCCCAGTTGGTGAAAGTAGTAGCTGCCATCTTGATTGTTTCAGGTTCTTTGGTGCTAGATGTGGGTTTCCCATGTGACTGAGGAGAAATAGGTAACTCTCCTAAGACAAAGGTGTATTTCAATAGTTTGTAATTTCCACAATCATCATCCTGGATCACTACTTTGACGTCAGGTATACTCTGCACAATATGTATTTGTGTTGTTGTGGTAGAGGCTAGGGATGATGGGTCAACAAATGAGTTTGGTGGTGTAGGCCTTTCGTCATTTTTTAGAGTATTTGGGGTATCTTATATAACTTGGCTTCAAGACTTTTGCAGTAGTAGAAAGGTTCAGGATCTCCATGGATAGTGATTTCTCTGCCTTCAAAAGGAAACTTCACACATTGATGATAGGTTGAGGCTACAAATTTTAGAGCATGGATCCATGGTCGACCAAGATGTATGTTATGGGGAAGATCAAGATCAAGCACTTGGCATGTAGTTTCTGCAATAAGAGGTCCCACTTGGATTGGAAGTGCAATGATTCCTTGTGATACATGTTTTTGGTCATCATATGCTCTGATGGTGGTACTTTTTGTCTTCTCAATAGTATCTTTTGAATAGCCTATATTTTTTATCAACTACAAGGTACAAATTTTCAAACTAGCACCTCCATCTACTAAGACTCTTTTGACCTTGTTTTTATGAATGACAACCTCAAGGTGTAAAGCACGGTTATGAGATGGTTGTGATGGTGGGTCTTGCTCAGAAAAGGTAAGAAGATGGTTTGTGATATGCCCCACCATAGCTTGAAACTGATCAGTATCAATGTTCTCGGGAACAGATGACTCAGACAAGGCTTCTTCCAATATTTCCCTTTGTGCGGGGGATAACCTTAAGAGTTCTAAGATTGATATTTGTGTGGGGATTTGCTTAAACTGATCTAGAAGATTGTACTTGCTAGGATTAGATGTGGGAAAATTAGGTTGTGTCCTAGATTGAGATGGGATTCCTTGAACAGTTATTTTGCCACATCGTGTGGTGACTCCACATTCTGTACTAGCTCCTTTGATGGTGACAACAGTGATAACATTGTTGTAGGAGGTAACTACATTGGAATAGGTATGTTGCACATTGGTGTAATCCTTAGATTTTTTGTTGTTATTCACTTTGCTATGATCCGGCATAGGGTTCTTGTATATCTTAAGATCTTGATTCCCAATTGGTACCTCAATAGATATGGTATCATTTTCAATGATATCTTGGATGATGTTCTTGAGTTTCATGCAAAAAAAATAAATGTGTCCTTTGATTTTATGAAAGTCATAGAGATCACGTTTTTTGTACCAGGATGGCTTCTCTTGTGGTTCTTGGTAGTTTTCAAAGTTGGGAAGTGTTATTAGATTTGACTCTACTAATTTCTTCATGATCTTTTCGATGGGTTCTGATAACTGTGTGTACTTGTGCTTGGGATAGTTATTCTTGTTAGCGGTTTGCCTTTGTTGCATGTTGGTGTTATTGAACTGATTATTCTGAGAAGGCGTTGTTTGTTGCACAGTTGACTAGATGTTTGCAACTTGATTGTTATTAGGTCTAGGAGCACTTTGGGACTACCTTGGCATCTACTACACTGTCATTTGTTACATTTTTTTTATTTTCCCAAACAAGATATTTCTCATTCGAACTAGTTGAAAGATGGTTGTCTTTGTAAGCTTGAGTATTTCCTTGTGAGATTAGGGCTCTTTCGATGTTAAAGGCTCTAGGGAAAAGCTCGTTGTATGATGTAATGCACTGCATTTTCAAGTGGAATGACAGATTTGGATCTAGATTGGCTATGATGATTCCTACTTGTTGTTCATCAGGAAGAGCCCACTTGCTTTTACTAGCTCTTTGTCTCCATCATTGTAAGAAATTAGCAAAGTTTCTCCTTAATTTTTTTTTAGAGTGTATAATTCTTACCACAGACTAGCATGTCAAGATTGAAGGGAGTAGTGATCGATAGACTATAGTGATTTCTTAGAAAAATTACAGAAGGAAAATGAAAGAAACCAATCCATAGCATGACGCGATTTAAACTTTGAGGAGCATTAGAATGTATGAATTGTTGAAGCCACCTCCATGCACATGACATTAAATTCTTTGATATGGTCCATAGGACTTCCTCCCCTTATATTTTTTTTCCAAATTTGAGGGATTTCAAACCATGAGGTTAGTATCATTGCTATCATTGATCCAAATGAGTAAGGACACAAGTTCTATGTATGAGGTTTCTTTGTCTTGCCCGTAACCCAAGAGTCCACGCATTGGCAGTACTCAGTATGATGCTTTCGTCATCTTGCGAGTTGAGTGGAGGAACATATGGTGGGATGATGGATGAGTTATATGGGGTGTATGATGGTGTGAGATTCTGTGAAGATGATGGGGGTATTGATGTATATGTTCCTAATGCATTTGGATTGGAAATGTTCAAATGAGGATAATAGTAACCTTGTTGTTGTTGTTGGGCATACTGTTGAGCTAGTAAAGCTTGTTGTTGAGCTTCTTGTTGTTGTTGTGCCACTAGGGCTTGTTGTTGGGTCTATTTTTGTTGGTGTGCTAATAAAGTTGCTTTTTGTACTTGATGTTGTTGTTGCATGGCTTGTTGTGCTTGTTGTGCTAAGGCTACTTGTTGCACTTGATGGTGTTGTTGTGCTAAGGCTGCTTGCTGAGCCACTAAGGCTACTTGTTGTTGTTGCTATTGTTGGACGGCTTGTTGATAGGCTTGTTGTGCTTGTTGTAAAGCTAAGGAATGTGCTTATAATGTGGGATTAGGTTGTTGTTGAGACATCTATAAAGGATTATGGATATTGATGTTTTGAGTGGGTAGTAGATTGATAATGAAAGGTGGAGGATTCCCTTGATTTAACATTCCTTCTAAGATGGTAGAATGAGGTGAAGGAATGTATGTTTGAGGTCTTGATTGATTTGGCATAGTAAAGGGGACTATTGGAAAATATGAGGATGATGTCATTAAATTTTACAATGGAAATGACACACTAGGACCTTGAGTCCATTGATTGAAAATATTCCCTTGTCCTATGTTTTCAAGATTACCTTGTGCAAAAGATGTAAACAAGGGATTTGTGATCAAGGTACTTCCTAGATTGATAGAACTTGAAGTAACCAAGGGATTGTTTTAGGTGAATTGATCGTGGATGAGGTGGAAATGGTAGATGGCATGGATGGACCCATTGAAGGGTTGGATAAATATGTCCCTATTTGTGTTAAGGGTTGGTTTTGTGATATAGTATTGGCATGCCCTTGTGTTTTGTTTTGAGATAATTGGTCTATACCGCTTTGCATGATGGTGGGAACAGTTGTGGTACTCATAGGTGTGAATGAAGAAGGGTTTCCCTGAAATGTCAAAGTGGTTGTGGAATAATAAAGTTGAAGCGGTGTGTGTAGTTTTTTTGGAGCTTCGTGAATAGGAGCACCAAAAGTAGGTGTCCAAGCAATTTTTGGAGGTGGAGGATTAGTGTCAAGGGTACCCACAAGTGTACTACTTTCAAAGGGTGAGGTATGACCAAAATCTTGAGCAAGGCTGGTTGCAAGACTAGGAATGTAGGTTTGATTTAACCCTAGTGTTGGACTTGTGAAACCTTGTGTTAAATTCTATGCTACAAATGTCGAGGAGATAGGAGCTACATTTTCAAAGGCTTGATGTTCCATAATTTCTTCCCTATTAATCTCAAATGTATTATTTGTGACTTCTTCAATCTCATATGGTCCTGAAGGAGATGACGGTTGTTGTGATGGGGTAACATGACTTCTAGGATCAAATTCTAAAGGATTTGGATCAATTGAGGTAAATGTAACTTTGGTTTTCTCCATGATTCTCTTGTGTTGTGATCTTGTCTTTACCATAAATTTTGTATCACCGATGGGAGAGTTGTGTTGAGTTTTGTAATGTTTAAACTCTCTAGTTGACTCAAATCTAGGTAAAAGGGACACTCTAAGTCTTTTGGGAGCAATTGTGATAATGGGGGATGAAAAGATGAGTGATGTGGGAAGTGATCTTTGCAAATGGTTTGGGACAACAATTTTGAATTGAGTTTGATGTTTTGATGTTGGGATAAAGGATGCTAATGAGCTTAGAAATCTTTAGGGTAGACTTGTGACCTTCAAGATGAGCTAGTTCAAAAATGATAACTAACTTAGCTAAGTGCATGGAAAAGGATACATTTCACATACAAAGTAGCTAAGTTATTAGTTGGTTTGATTGATGTTTAAGTCACAAAGTGTTAATGTACTCAAAATTTTGTAAAGTTGGATGAATTTTGATGAAGGGGTGGATGAAATGTTTGACCCAATGTTGACCTAAAGTGAACCTTAGTTTTTCAAGACCAAGGCAGTGAGAATGATGCTAGACCTCTAAATTTTCAAATCCTAAAGACCCAATGATTTATAAAATTTGTTGATCCTCAAAAATATGAGGGTTTTGGTTCATAAAGAACATATACATGTCTAGATATTTCCTTAGTGTGCGTTCATAAAATTTTATCAACAACTTGTTTATGTTTTTGTAGAGTGCCTTAATGTGGTAGTTGATTGCTTTTGCACTACGATTCCTAAGCTTAAAGTGACGACCAGTAGACCTTCTCTTGGGGATCCTAACTTTGTGTGAAATCATCTAATAAAGTGAACCTTTTTTTTTACAAGACCAAGGTAGTGAGAATGATGCTAGACCTATAAAATGTTCAAGTCCCAAAGACTCAATGTTGATTTAAATGAGAGGATAGATGGGAATGTTCAAACCTATTTGGGCTCCTAGCTCGAGCATAAAAGTTTCTCATCAAGGTGTAATGATTGTGGTAAAATTTTGAAGCCCACTTTTGACCAAACCTTGTTATATGATTCCTATGTCTAAAATGAAGGGTTGGAGTTTTTCCCCTACGGATTTTGATTGCTCGATGAATCATTTATAGGAATTCGATATCATGTAAAAAAGATCAAGGTTTTGACTCCAAAATAATGCATATAATTTGGGATTGTACCTTGAAGTGTGTCTATAAAAGTTTGCTACCAACTTGTCTCTATTTCTGTGTAGCGCTAAAAGGTGTTTCTTGAGAGATTTTGGAGTGAGATGTCTAAGTCTAAAATGACGACCTGTAGACCTTTCCTTAGGGATCCTTATTTTACGTGAGATCATTTACAAACAATTTAATTTTATGGAAGAAAGGAAGATATTTATTACCATG
Source organism: Sequoia sempervirens (assembly GCA_007258455.2). Classification (NCBI taxonomy): domain Eukaryota; kingdom Viridiplantae; phylum Streptophyta; class Pinopsida; order Cupressales; family Cupressaceae; genus Sequoia; species Sequoia sempervirens. The sequence continues at coordinate 18,587 of VDFB02320399.1, read as the reverse complement.
CATGTGGTGATAATATGGGCCTTCTAGCCTCAATATCAACTTGTTCCTCTTCTTTGTCTAAAATGGTTGTGTTTCTCCACTGTGTATTTGTTTCAAAAGTGAAGCTTCTCAAACTGCTAATGAGATCGGTTTGTTCACCATTAATGAGTTTAAAATTTGGCTGAATTATAGCACCTGGAAGGTCAGGTTGTTCAACGAGAGCGGTCGGTCTCCAAATATACATGTGGGGTTCATTTTTCAATTTATCTTTGCTTAGGTGAATTGATTTTACCACAAACACTTGTCTTGATTATGTTTTCAAACTAAATGTTTATGTCAAAAACATCATAACTTTCACAATGTCCATTTCATTAAAATTATGAGATTAAAGCCATAATTTCCTATGTTGTGTTTGGGAAAATATGGGTTTGAGATTAATGTCAAGATATTTAGAAATCATTAAGGATAAATCCTTATGACAAGCAGTAATATCAAGGCTAACTTAAGAAGTCCATATTTGAGCCAAAGTGTTTGAAATTTTGAGGATGATAGTGAATGTTTATTTTTGTATCATTTTGAAACAAAGCATAGTGTTAAACTGGTTCACAATCATTTACAATCCTAGGATAGAAATGGCCATATTTGTTGAGTCCCCACTCAGATTTCTCCAAACACTATACAATGCGAACAATTAGAGATTTGGCAACACTAGCTCCCCTTGACAACACACACTTCTCAGGACCACCAAATCTCAAAATCCTTAAAATCCAGAGATTAAAAAGATTTTTTTTGTTTCTACAATTGAATAGTACAAATGTGGGGCAGCTTCAGAACAACCGTTCTTGCACCAACAAATATTTTAGGATTTTGGCTTCTAAAAAAATCCATTCTTAGTTCAGGTAATTGGGGACATGGTACCTTGTGAGCGTCCAACAAGCCACTAAAGGCTTTAATCAATCCTACTAGGGGCTCTTATAATTTTTACAGTACTACCCTGTTTTAAAAGACACTGTACGGATAAGGCCTACATACCATGAGGACTTGACAGTTTAGTCTTATCCATTTATATACTAGCCTGAGTGAAAAACAATTAGGTATTTAGCTGGGTGTTCCTAGGTAGGCCCCTCATTAACAAAGCGGTACATATGAGATTAGACCGTAGTGCATAAAAGCACAAGGAGGGAACACACACAATGTTCTCTTTCTAACACTAGCATGATTGTTCAATTTTAAACCCAATTTTGAAATGTGTAGGTATTTTTTTAGACAAACAATGTCACTAGAATGCTTTTGATTCTCAAGATCCTCAAAAAGCACAAGAGAAGTGCATACACATTTGAATGACACAAATTCAAAGAAAATTACAAGACAGTAAACACAAGTTTTTTTTAAGCCTCAAAGCAATGATGAGTTCTTTTAGAGCACCAAAAAGCAAGTATAGGTTTGTCTTGTTCAATTTTAAAGTAAAATGATGATGTAGGTTCAATTTTATCAACTTTGGCGTTCGTCAATTAAGAAATTTAGTGTGGCACCTAAGTAGAAGTAGAAAGCATGAAGTGGGTTATAATTGCCCCAAAGCATTAAAGGCTTGTTACAATTATAGAATTCAAGATAGAAAAGGATTTCTTCACTTTAGCTCCATGTCTTTGAACCTAAAAAACCCTATTAGTCTAACAACCAAAACACAGTCAAAAGCACATCAATGGTCAAATAAATCAAAGAATTCGTCATCAAAAAATAAACATAAAATTTCTGCTTACGGATTAGATTGTCATTTGAACAACGCCATTTTGAGTATGTTTGTAAAAGCTCTGCAGCAGACATGCTCTCTGATAGGAGCAGGTGAGCCACGCGGTCTTGGGATTTTGCTTACTGTCACTGCTCGCGTTGGCTTCACAGTTTGAAATTTGTCGGTGTTGCTCTGGTGAAGTTTGGGCATCACCATTTGAACTTTTCGATACCTCCAAATTAAATAAGCGTTGTCGATTTAAATCAGCGTTGGTGCATTAATTCGGTGTTGGTATTTCAAATTGCGATGGTGTCGCTATATGGTGATGCTCTTCAAATAGCGTTGTTTGTATTTTGAGCGTCAATGCAACCTGTAAAACAACAAACAAACGAAATTTGAGCCAAAAATTGTTAAGTTAATGATTTTCCCTCCTTCTAGCACCAGAATGTGAGACAAGGAAATGTCGATGAGGGTCGATTACGCTTGATTCATGATGAATCAAAGCATAATTTTTCCAAGCATACCCACATCTACAAACAAGATCATTCAAATTGGAAAATTAAACTAAGAATTTAATTGAAAATGAAAGCTACAATCTTCACAAAAATAATTAAATTCCTAATCTAACCCATTTGAAACTTATCCCGTTTTGGAATTGGTGTCGTGTTGATGTGAAACGACGACCCTTTCCCAATCCTATGATCAGTGAGCCAATTTCAGTCGATTTTATTGAAGAGAATCGATGAAACCATTGTGATTGATGTATGAAAGCCTAGTTTATGCTAAAAATGATCATGATGCAAGGTAAGTTACCATGATTTTATGCTAAAATTGTACTGATTATGCTATTGCTAAGCTAACCTAAACTAATTCTAAGCTAAAAGATGAAAACCCTAATTTATAAACAAGCTAAGATTGATGCATGGAATCCATTAATGGATTATCTAATCTATGATGCAATTAAAAGTTAACTAAAATAAGCTAAAAAGTGATTAAATATGAGTGTAAGTGCATATGAGATTCAACAACATAAGTTTGCAATTGAAAGATGGATCCATTTGTCTCCAAATAGTGACTTATTTATAGGAAAGCAAATGAGGATTGAAGGGGTGAGATCAAAAATATTAATAAATGGTCCAAGATGAAGGAGATAAGAGGCATGGATCATGGATTCTCACCAACAGATGAGAATGCATGATGAGATTTTAATCAAGGGTTCACACTTGCCTCAAAAAAACACACTTTTGACCTGCTCACATAGGTTAAGGGTGACTTGTTCAATAGGTTGAAGATTAAAACTTGCTTAAGAAGCCAAGTGAAAATATCCCTTTTTCAAATGATGGAGGAATAAGAATATTCCTTAGGGTGAGGAAAAAAGGCAATTTACAAATTAAAACAAATTTTTAATTGTGCAAAAAGGGGATAAGGAATATTCCCTTTGCTTAGAGGAAAGTTAGATTAATTGCTAATTAAACAAGATTTAATCATGCAATTTAGGGGAATTGAAGAATTGAAGAGATATTTATTAAATTAAATGATTTAATAAATGGGAGAAAGGTGAAATGATATTTAATTAAATAACTTAGGGTTATTTAATTAAATAAGATGTCTTAGGGAATTAAATTAAATATTTTGATTAATTTAATTTAATAAGATGAAATGTTAGCATGAAAGGGGGTGAATTAACCCTATTTAATAAATTCAGTTAATGGACGAAAATGGCATAATTAATTAAATAGCTAGGCTAATTTAATCAATTAAACGAAAAGAGGATGGGTTTGAGGACAAAATGATGTTAGTTAGCCAATGTGATCCATCGAGACATTTTTAGGTGTCTATAGGGAACAATTCCCAACTTAAATTCTTCTCTATCTGTTCTAACTCTTCCTTCATTGCTTTGACCCAATTCTCATCTTTGTATGCCTCGATCACTATTTTTGGTTCCACTTTACAAAGTAAACAAAAATTCACTTGTTCCTCTATCATAGTAGCTTGTCTTCCTGTTAGCATACCTTTTCTCTTATCTCCAATGATTTGATCTTCTAAATGATTCTTATGTACATACTTAGGAGTCTTAGGATCCTTTTTTGGATCTTCTTCCTCTTCAAATGTCAACTCTTTTCCTTGTTCTTCAACCTTTTCTTCTTCATTGCAAGGGAATTCATCATATTCATATCCTTCTATTAGTACTAAACTCTGATGTGGTTCTTCATCCAATTTGACACTTACACTCTCAACAATCTTCTTCAATCTCTTGTTGTAACACTGGTAGGCCTTACTTCTTGTAGATTATCCAAGGAAGATTCCTTCATCAAATCTTGCATCAAACTTTCCCAAGTTTTCCTTATCTCTTCTGATATAACATTTGCTTCCAAAAACTCTAAAATATTTCACAGTAGGGGGTTTACCATACCATAACTCATGGGGAGTCTTTGAACTATTCCTCTTGCTTTACCTCTATTAAGAATGTATACTATGGTATGAATTGTTTCTCTCCAATAGATATCTGAAGATTAGCTTCCTTCATCATTGTCCTAGCTACTTCCTGAACTGTTATGTTTTTCCTTTCCACAACTCCATTCTACTAAGGAGTTATAGGGGTTGACAAATGCCTCTTTATTCCATGATCTTCACAAAAACTTATTTTTCATTTGAAGTAAACTCACCACCTCTATCAGACCTTAAACATTTGATTTTCAAATTGTATAAGACCTCAAACATTTTATTTTCAGAATCATTTCATTCTCAATCATAGCCTTAAATGCTTTAAACTTGTTTAAATCTTCTATTTTTTCTTTGAGAAATGTAACCCAAGCCATTCTAGAATAGTCATAAATTAATAACATGAAATACCTGTCACCACATGAGCTTATAATTCTGGTAGGCCTACATAGATCTATATGCACTAACTCCAAGGGACCTGTAGTAGAATATTCTTTTGTCTTGAATCTTTCATTTATTTTCTTTCCAACTTGACATTCTTTGTAGATTGCATTGACATGATTTGTAATCTTTGGAAAATCTCTCACAACATTAGTAGAGCTTATCCTTGCTAGGCTATCAAAATTGATGTGACCCATTCTTCTATGCCTTAGCTAACTTTCATTAGTTTGAAACATAAATCACTTTGCACCATTACCTTTGTGTTGATAGACATTACCTCTTGTCCTTGTTCCAATAGAAACTAGAATACCAGAGCTTCCTTTTCTAATTTCACAACCACCATTCTGAAATACAAGATTATATCATTTTCTACATATTTTTCATCCACTTAGAAGATTATGTCAGAGACCCTTGACATAAATAACGTCATCTATATTATGCTTTCCATCAAAACTAATTGAACCTTTTCCATTGATATTGGCAGATGTATCATCACCAAACTTAACAATACCACCATCATACTTTTCAAGCTTAAAAAACTTAGTGTTATCACTTGTCATATGATTTGAGCATCCATTTTCAATGATCCAGTAATTCTTCTCCTCTCTAGCATCAAAAGTAGTTAACATAGTTCCTTCAATGTTATGATCTATTTCTGAAGCACTTTTCTTCACACATCTTTCAAGATTATTAGAATTAGTTCCAACATTTAGAGCCATGAACAAGAATTCATCACTATTTTCATTCTAATAATTTTATTCTTTATCATCAGAAACACCAATTTCCTTTTCAACATAATAACTCTTCTTGACAAATTTACCCTTATGATCCTTTTGTTTGTCATTAGTAACTTTGATTGAACATTTAGATGCATAATGACCTATCTTTCCATAATTGAAACATTTGAAAGGTAGCTTACCTTTGTATTTTCTAGTACTTTTTTTCAATCTCCTCGCAACGTTTACTTCCACCTCATCAAGATCATTTGGATCTAATCCATCATCCTTTTACACTTTGCATACTTTAAAGGCAGTTTCTTTATTTGTAGTTTCTTGACCAAACTCTCTCATTTCAAAAGAAGTTAAAGCACCAAACATCTGATCTCTAGAATAATTATCCAAATTTTGAGCTTCCTCAATAGCAAAAAAAATGTGACTATAAGCTTTAGGTAGAGTTCTTAATACCTTTTTGACAACTTCGCTTTCATCCAGCTTTCCACCAAGACCATTGATGGCATTGTTATGCAAGGGCATCTTTGATGCATTTTTGTGTCATGTTGCAAAACTTTGAATTTTGGTTTGTTTTGGGTCAATAAGTTCATTTAAGACCATTTGTGGTCATTTTTCATTTAGGACCATTTTAGAATGTTTGGGTGTAATGTTGTTAGAAGTGGTAAAATTGCAAAAACTTGTAAAAACTTGTCAATGTTGTCAATGCAAATGATGCAAATGTACAATATTTTTCACCTTATACAACTTGTTCCTATGGCCCATGACACCCAAAAAAGAAGGAATAAAACAAAAACTTGAGGAACATGATTGTCCTAACATCCCACAACACAGTTCAATGATCTACTGCCCATTCATGATCAGACAATGCAACAATTCTATTGAACACAGAAGTAACTAGGTTTTATGACAGACTTAATGCAATTTTGAACACACAGACTTTCACAACTCCTTTACATGTGCACGTTATGAACTCTCCTCTTGCAAGAAGGTAGATAGGCATGGGATAGAGCACCATTTGCATTGAACCATTGTTTGGGAATGTGTCAAATTAGTCTTGTTTGATTCCTTCCTCTGCATCACATTGACAACTTCATCAACTCTGAGCATGTAGGTAGTAATATCTTCATCTTCAGACATCCTCAAGGTTTCAAAATTGGCTTTGTAGATTACATCTTTTCTTGTTTGATCTTGTCATATCCTTCATAGATTCCTTCCAGCGTTGTCCACACATCTTTGGAAGACTTATAGCTTATAGCCTTCACAAGTTTTGAATCAGTAAGACCGCTTAGGATTGTATTCCTTGCTTTGCCACTGTTCTCATTGACTTAATCTCATCATCAGTTGATGGTCCATTTGTAGGTATAGTATAACCTCTTTCAACAAACTGTCAAACACCAAATCCAAGGGAGACTAAGAAAGAATGCATCCTAGCTTTCTAGTAGGTAAAATTTTTTCCATCGAATAAGGGAGCTTTGACACCTTTCCTATATGTCATATGGATCTACCTCAAGTGGTTAAGCTTCTTCCTGGGAACCACAACTTTGATACCAATTTTTAGATGCATAGGACAACTAAGAGGGGGGTGAATCAGTTGTATACTTTTAAAACATCAAAGACCCTCATCAACATTCAAATCTACATTAGCTCTTAAATCCTTATTCACTGTTAAACCCTTAACATGCATTTTTGAATGTAAACATGTAAAGCAGTAATACAAACACATAAGAACACCATATTTACATGGAAAACTTAAGAAGGGAAAAACCATGGTGATAATTAGCTCACTAATATATGAATTACAACACTAAATACAATAAGGCTCACTGCCTAGAAAGATAAAGAAAGGCTCACTATCGATGGCTCACTGCTAAAGGAATCACTATCCAAAAGAAAGAAGAAAGAGGAAGGGGTGTCTCACTACCAATTTTAACTACTAACAATGAATCTCTCATATGTCAAAGGTACAGTTCCACTAAAGCACAAACAACTCATCAAACAAACTAAAATGTAGACACCTACTCACTACATTAGGAATTCATAGGCATTAAGGCTAACAATCAGATCTTCACACTTGATCAATTTTTCATATTTCACAACACACACACCACACATAATCCATACAACAATTATCCTTGCATATATACCCTCCATGACCTAAAACAATCTCAATTAGGTCGACCTTAATGAAATTTATGCACCTCTACCATGCAACATCAAATAGGTCGACACCAAACACTTCCATAATATAAAGAAGTGAAGCCAAACCACACCACTACTTAATTGGGACCTAAATCTACACAAACACACTTCTCAACACTTCCTCAATCAACAATTATCCTCCACAATTAGCGTTAGCATGCTAGGTCGGCCAAACTTGCACTAACACTAACAAGTGACACCAAACACACCTTTCAAGATCTGAAAACATCTCACAGACCACACAACAACATTCCACACTATTCATACAACATCTTAGAATATTTCAGCATCATCAAAATATTTTTCACTACTACTACAACCACCTGAAACTCAAGAACATCTTCATTTTGTGCAACCAGACATACAAGGTTAGAAATCCAACACACAAAATAATCTTGTGAAACAACTCATCACCTAAAACTTCAAGAGAAGGTAGATACAAACATTATAAGCATGTTCCCACATTCATAACACTAGAGATGTCACTACGAAGAAATGCAAAGCAATCTTATTTCTCCCAAACACCCTGTTTCATCATATAGATGTATTGTCAAACACATCTTCCACTATAGAACAATCCAAAACCTGAAACTCTAGTTTTAACACATCTGAACACTAATCATCAAGTCCAAACCATATGGGAATATATCCAAGCATGAATAAATACAAATCAAAACACTAAACACCACTCTATCACATTGAATTATCTTTTATTCAATTTTTCTCAAAAGCACTTGGAAACCAAGTGAACTAACTTCATCAACAACATTACTAACAACTCTACAACACATCTATAGCATTTGCAATACTTTCTAAGTGGGAAACAACCTCTACAACTATATTGAAGTATGACATTAATGACAACACCAGAAATGTGTTGACATCAATACTAACAACTCCAAATTTCCAACAACTCTAATGCTAGGGGTTGACATCATCAACACCAACAATATTCAACACTTTCTTCATACAAGGGGTTAACATCAATGACAACACCTAAGCATGAAAATACCGAAGCAACTCACAAACAACTCCAACATCTTCATACTTCCAACATAAGGTTCATGTTTAATATATCCATGATTTAAAACATTTCATCCTGATTCCGACAAGCTATAACACTAAGGTGTCTTTTAAATATTTTAAATAATATTTAGCAACCTTAGTTAATTAACATTAATATACTCATTTTGCGAAAAAATTCAAAATACATCAAAATAAAAAAAATGACTGCATAGGAGTGATCTTGATGAAGAATAATGATAAATGACGCCAATTGGGTGACTTTCTATAAATAGAAACTCCATCCAAGAATCTTGGAGCCCAAACTAGAGACCAAAAATAACATCTGAAAGCATCAAATAACTCCTCTAAACCATTAGAGCTCATTGGTAGCATCATATTACCCTTTTGATCAAGTAGACACAAACTTAGAAAACCATCTTCAACTACAAAGCAAGTGAACCTTAAAATGGGGACATTATAGTTCACCCTTCACAAAAATTTATTGTCCTCAAGCAATGCCAAGGTATCCATAATAGCAACCAACTGAAACTAATTGAACCCAAGTGTAATCTTTAGATCCCAAGTCAATCTCTGCTAATGTCCACCATGCTATCACTGCACTACTCTAATAAAAATGATAAACTCATCATGCCCTAAACGAACAACACCAACACCTAAACTGAAATACCTACGAGGGCTGAAATTTGTGTCATGAAAAATCTCTTGTCAAGGCAGCTCAATGAGATCCATATATGAAATCCATTGTCTAACTCGATCCTGGGCAATAAGAAATATAATTTGTTCAACTCCAAAGAGTAATCCTCAACAAACCTCCTCATAATGTCCTAGAAGTGATACAAATTAGACCCTAACCGAAAGTTGATAACAAAAGTGTCATTGCAAGAAACATACATCGTGACCTTGGTCTCCCAATCATAAACCGATAACTCCACATCAACACCAACTCTACAAGTGTCAACAAACCCATATTGAGGACACCAACTCATCTAATCGACTGCAATCATCATAGTAACATCTATGGATATATTCATCATCAGCTCGAACTGATTGCAGTTTCCATCACTCATGCTAGGGGGAGCTAGTAATAACTACTCAAGCTCTATAAATCCTCCCACAACCTGATGCCAACAAGCTTGTAAGTGCTAAAATTCCATCTACCCATAAACTAATGTTGACATACATTGTGTAGAAATTCTAAGGCAACAACTATCATAAATTGGTAATGTCACATTAGCATTCCAATCCCAGATGTATAGTGACAAACCCGTGCACACCAATCCAAGCAATCAACATTTATCATCAATGTAAAGTCTGAAAATATCATGACCAACACCATGGAACAACCCTTACACATTAATGTGTAAATAGGAAACCAAAGAACCAAGACTAAACACCCTTCCTCAATTTGATGCCCATTGTAGTTATGTATTTTCATGTAGTAAGGTATAGTAAAAATATTATGAAACATCATATCATGTGAATGAATTGGGAAAAAAACACCATTTCATGCTTAACCATAAAATTTTCATCTATCATTTCATGAGGAATCAAATCATATGAAGGTATAGGTTTGTTGTTCGCAATCAAAGAATTAGCAACTATTTCATACCTCTCATCGGTATCTTCATGGATCTCATGCATACCTTCTCCAGTTTCAAAATGTTCATCATTTTCTGTCGATTCATAAAGTGCATCACATTGAAATCTTCCTCCATTACTTGTTATATCTATTATCTCATGGTTGGAAACTACCCTTTTATGCGAAAATTGATCCTCAAGTAGGTTCCAATCTTTGTCAACACCCTGAACCTATCCAATACTGAAATCATTATGCAACATTTCATTCTTATGGAGTTCTTCAAACCCTCTAATAATTTGTTTGATCTTCAGTCCTTGCATCATTTTCTTAAACTTTGGATGTGGCTGCAATGGAATTTCTTGCTTTATATAAAGAAAAGTGAGCCATACTCACTTGTAAGCAAAGATCATCAATCTAAATCTCTACTTCTTGAAGGTCCACTTGAGTGGACTCCAAGGAACCCATAGTATTCATAAGCTCGAAGGTAAGATGGTCAACTTCTTCCTCTTTCCCTCTCAATGCATCTGAATAGATTTTAGTGAGGTTGAGGAGATGATCACAGTCTGAAAGAAAATGTAAATAGCCTAATTTCATTATCACTAGAGATTCTTTGTTTACCTGTAAACTAGTATGAGAATATTCTTCTCCAATACCTTTTTGTATTCTCTCAATTTGGGCCTTCCAAAGGTGATCTTCAATCAATTTGTGAAATCTATCATAATGTGTCAACACTGTAACAATCTTATCTTCATTAACCTTCAATTGGTTCTCCAAATTATGTGGAATAATAGACTTATGAACAACGTTTGCTTTACATGAAGAATCATCATATTGGTCCTGAGGCACTTGAATCACACAACTAACTTCTTCAATGGCATCATCCTTGCACCCTTACTGATTTGGAACTAGGGCAGTGCTAGTCCCACACATAGAATCATCTTCCATACCATCATTAGGTGTTATAACACAAGAGAGTTCAATTTTCTCTTTGTATGCATCATCCAAATCAACTAACTCACTGGATGATTTGATGCATTTTTCATGTAGAGAAAACAAGACAACATTAGAGTCACACATGGAACTGTCAAAAGAATCCAACTCTTCATAAGGCTTATCAATCACAATCTCCAAATTACCCACTAGGAGACTTGTGTAATCTTTACCTGTATCATCAATTAATTATTTTTCCTTGCAACCCAACATGTCTTCCTATTGGCGCATCACTAGATTGGTTCCATCTTCTTCATTGAACCCACATATGTGATTAGGAGTCCAATCCTCCTGACATGAAAAATTACATTGCTCTTTTCTCATTCGATTTTTTCTCTTTTGGGGTAATCCTAGGACCTGTATAGCAAATGAGATTAGTTCTTCTTCAGTTAACTATTCCTTGAATTTCTTAATTTTTCACTCAACCAATATTTTTGAGAAATCATAAGATGTGGTTGAGACATGTTGCTCCTTTCTCCAAATGATCAACAAATCTGAGTGCAACTATTTGCAAATATCAACATCTTCATCTAAAATCGGGGACAAAATAGTTAGCATACTTGTTTTAACATTGTCTGATTGTAATCTTCTAATTTTAGTCAAGAATCAATGAAACATCTAAAGAATCAAATCATCACACCTAAGATCAGTCATAAAGACACATGACCTACCCTTGCCATAATTCTAAAATTTTAGCTCTCTTTCCAAATGGGCCTTTGACATCATGTAACCCATGAAAGTTTTCCACAATCAACTGAAGTATTTCCCTCATAATGTCATCATCATAGGGTGCTTCAAGGGCTGTAATTCTTATGAGTTCACTAATGTAAGTGACAACTGGAAGTCTTACCTCCTCATCATGATGTCTCATGGGCGTTGGCTTAATCAAGGAGAGCACCAAGGGAGTCATAGCTTGACGTATCAACTAAGAAGGTAATTAGTCAATATTGCATAGATAATTTATTTCCTCCTCCAAGGTGCTGAGAAGAACTTCTTTTAACTGGGGTAAGTGTTCAAGCTTCTTACCTATAAGCTTTAGCTTCTCTTGAAAGACTTTGGTAGCCTCTTGTTCTTTCCACCACGTATTCCATCTCTTTTCAAAATCAACTCAATTTTGCTTCATAGATTCAAGTAAAGAGTTCATTGGATCACTAAGAGTAGCCATGATGACCAACCAAAATTTTGATCTGAATTTTATGCTATGTAAATTTGGTATTAGATCCCACTAGCTAGCAAACTCAATGGCTTTGATACCATTGTAAAAACCCTTACTAATTTTTGCAATATTTTAAAATGATAACTCCAGTTTGATACATGAATTCATTTTGTCAAACTTACATTCATACATTGCATAAAATCACTACAATAGGTATTCACCATGCAAGTACAATTTTTAGATAGGAAATGACACTCACATACAATGCATAGAGACTGAGTTACAAAATATTTTGCGGCTGCCAAGTGGGAGGGGCTGGATTTGGTGTCGTCAAAATGTGGATGACATAGCCTTGGTTGGCACAGGGGTGGGAGTATTAGGTGACAATGGTCATTTATTACTAGAGGGTAGAAAAATGACTATATTGTTTGTTTGTTCAACCTCTTAATGAATACTGACTACTGCAGGATGGATGATGTGGGAAATGGTGATGATGGGATGTTTGAGTATGTTCAAGATTAAAGGGTTGTTTGGTGGTGAATGTTTGTCATTCTCTTCGATGGAATTAATGGTGTCTCCTATCAGTTTGTCATCTGGTATAAAATTATGGGAGTTCTATGAGTAGATTCAACATGGACATTTGAAATCAGTGTTTAAGGTTTGGGATGAGCTGGTTCTAGGGGTGACAAAAAATTTGTTGGGAGAGGAGTTTATAAGCTCGTCGGAATGGTGGAGGACTAATGCCAACATTCCAGCATGGTTTATTGCTTCTCTCTTGGACCTGGAAGTGCCACAAGCCATGGCATTGCTAATCACAAAGAAGTTGGTGTGGGAGAATCTTCTGGAGAGTGCCATGGATGTCATAATTGTTGCAGTGTCGGGGGTGGGTGTGTCGCATCCTACGGACTTACAACATGCTCTGGTTCCTGCGGAGAGGGTGGAGATATATCCTTTCATCATGGATATTGTTGGTGAAGAGCTTTGGTGCCACTGAGAGCGGGCAAGGTGTGGTCTAATCTTTCTAAAACACTTCCTGTATTTGGAGCCATCAGGCGGGGTGGATTGGTGTGGTCTCTTTCGAGACTTTCTGATAGTGGATGGTATTCTATGGGTAGATTAATATGTAGTTTTTTGTTTATCTTTCTAAAAATACTTCAGATTCATGGGTGGGAGGGATAGTGTAGGGTTTGGATGATTGGTTGGTTTGTCTGGTTAGGTGTTTTGAAGGGTTGGGTTTACTCTGGGTGATAAGGGTTTGCAAACTTTTGGACAGTTTTATGTGCTAAATGTAAATCTTTTTTTCTGATAATCAATACAATACTTTTTATGAATAAAAAAAAATACTAAGTTACAAAATAGATATGTTTAAGACAAGCTACAACCTCATTAAATTCCAATCTAAACAATATAAGGAGCATATTTTCATACAATAATATTTAGAAATACATAACTATTTTTGAGTTTATGTCAGATATACTTGTTCACAAAAAAATGCATTAAATACCCCTAGATGGTCCTCCAAGTTTGAAAAGAAGCTAACAATAGGTTGCTACTAGGGTTGTAGCAATATATTGGCACTTGTAGCAGCAAATTTTCATTCCTAGCTCTTCATATAAGCACCCAGAAAACAATATAATGATTAGAACAAGTCTACAATAGTTCACAACCCCTGAGAATGGCTCCTATGTGGCTCATATTTGCATAATAAATATCCATAGCCTAGAATAAGGTTCACACACCCTCCAATAACCTCTTACATGCCACACAAGGAAGGGTGTAAGCAACAACAGTGTGCAAAACCTTCACACCAACTCCATATCAATCAGTGCACTAAAAAATGAATACATTACTGAGCCTCCACACCACTATTCAACTGATAAAGAAGAACAAACCCCTACACCTAGGTTTGAGGTTATAAAACCCCACATCCAAGTCCATTTGGAAATCCATGACCCATTAGAAGTGTAGAGTCTAAACTAGTGTCTTGTAAACTTGGTGGAAATCACACAATTCAGAGGAATGACCTAGTTGAACAGTCCACTCAACATTGCAAAGACTTTGTTAAGTTATCAACTAGGGCTTGTAAACTTGTGATGGTGCTAGCACTATATGTGCTTTCAAAGACCTGATATTACCTAGGTTATCTTATTAAAGGTATTCTATTTACTAGAAAATCACAAAAACACATAACAATGGAAGAAGTAAACTGGTGCTAACGGCTACGGGTACCTATAGCATAATTTATAGTTGAACTATTGTTAACAGATAATTATCAAAACTAACTAAAAACTGATAACTGAACCTAATCTATCCTTTGGAGTACTACAAGTTGTTGGAAATAGGATGCCATTTAATTGCAATCCTAAACATTATTTATTTCATGTCTATCCTAAGTCCTTGGAATGTGTTCATCAACACTAGGATTAGGAAGAGATTAATATTTGATGAAATAATCATGTTAATTGACATTTGCAATTAATTATAAATGTTAGGAGCATGTGAGGGCATCCATTATGAGTTCCTAAATAATAGGGGCACATGGGGCACCCACATGGTAGGTGACACTCACCTTCAATTTAGTTGAGTTCAGTTCATAATCAGTTTAGTTCAGTTTAGTTTAGTTTAGTTTAGTTTAGTTTAGTTTAGTTTAGTTTAGTTCAGTTCAGTTCAGTTAAGGTTCAATTATCTTCAGTTAGTTTTAGTTGAATTCTAGTTGACTTCAATTAACTTGGAATGCATGGCTAATGACTTGAGTTGCATGAAAGATAATAGGGAATACCTCCAGTTAACAAGGGATGACCATTCTTGCATGAATGATGTTGAGAAATGTTTCAGTTAACAAGAAATGACTTGGACCCAACTTGGTTTCCCAAGTTTTCTTCTTGGTATTAACTCCTTTGCATGTTGAGATATTTTAGAAGGCTCAGTTAAGTGGGACCTATTTTGGGCACCTACTTTGAGGATGAAGCCTTGAAGATATTTACAGAATAGAGGTTGAGTTGCTACTTCAGTTTGGGATGCCCAAATGCATGAAGATGGGGATTTGACATTGTTCTTCATGACATAACTCTATCTACATGAGATAGGAATACCTTTTAGGGATAGGGCTTGAGCATTGTAATTGTAACCCATGTTGAGTTTACAAATTTGTTTAATGCCTATTTATCTCAAACAAGTTGAAGAGAGTTATTATCATTTTTATTGCAGTTTGTGAAGAAGTTTTGGTGAAGGAAAAATAAGCATTCTCAAGCAAGAATTGGAGCTATTGTAATCTACTTAAGAAGATTGAATAATAGAATAATTCTTGGTGGAGTTTTTTCCCGAAAAGGTTTCTCCACGGTACATACTTGTGTAATCTTTCTAATATCCTGTCTACTTCTTCTATCAACTTATGTCTTCATTCTACAAATGATAAAATGAATTAATTAGATAATCACCCACAAAAAATATGTAACAAAGGAAAATCTTATTTAGATCAGAAATATTAAAGTTTTACAATGTATTAAGCTAAGAAAACACCTCAATTTTCAACATTTGGTATCAGAGCTAAGGTTGGGTAGAGTATTGGGATGCCTTTCTCTTAAAAGATTGGAGGTTTTTTGGCTTAGTGGGAGCTTTTATTATTTTTATTATTGCTGATTTTGGAAAATAATTTTGTTACAATGAGTTTGAATTCTCATTTAGAAATTGAAAGGTTCAATGGATCTAATTATGAGACATGTGGAAACTAAAAATGGAGGATCTCCTTGAAGAGAGAGATCAGTGGTTAGTTGTTGGTAATGAGACAAAGTCACCTACAACATTTTCAGATGAGGATTGGGCTAAGCTTGATAAGAAGGAAAGAGGGACCATGAGATTATGTCTTGTTGAAGTTGTTCTCTTGAATGTTTCAGAAGAAACTACTGCATATAAGTTGTGGAAGAGAATATGTGATATCTATCAAACCAAAAGTCTTACTAATAAGTTGTATCTTAAAGGCAGGGTTATCATTGCTTTTAGGGAGTGAAGAAGGTGATTCTTCTTTTTCAGGAAATCATTTGAATGCTTTTTTAATTTGATTCTAAGTCAATTAGCATCTGTATATGTAAAGCTAGAAGATGAAGATAAATGCATTTTATTACTTTGTTCTTTACTAGAGTCTTGGGAAAATCTAATAGTTGCTATAAGTGGTAGTGGTGTAGATCCTAAGATGTAAAATATAATTCCCTCTCTCCTATCAAAGGAGATGAGGAGGAAGTATAAAGAGGAAAGCCAAGATGCCTTGTTTGTAAAAGGTAGGCTTGAGAAAAAGGAACCTAAGGGAGACAAGGAAGGAAAGGGTAAGTCTAAAGGACGGTCTAAAACCCTTGGTAAGAGTAAGGTAATCTGTTGGAACTGTGGGAAACCAGGACATGTGAAGAAGGATTGTAAGAAAAGAGAGTTTTGATTCTTCTGAAAGTCCTGGATAATGGCATTGGTTATTTCAGTTGATATTGTTTGTGATAACTCTTTGCTTCATGTTTCAAAGTGATCTTCATGGAGAGTATGGTAGTCATGATGCCATGTGTAACTCGATACCACAGTTCAGTGGGATTTGTTGGCAGTGACATGGATGCATCATTGGTAAGGTTATCTTCATGTAATTGGGGATATGGTTTTTTATTGGTTTAGAGTGGTTGCTATTATGTCATCGTTTACTTTTGATATGCATTTAGAGTTTGGCATATTACATGTTCTCTTGAGACCAGGATGTATGTTATGGTGTGAGTCTCCTAGAGGAGATGGTTAGATCATGGATGTCATGTTTATGTTCAAGATTGGAGCTTTGGCATTGATCTTGTGTAGTTCTCTTATGTATTGAGTACATTAATCATTTGCTTGATTACTTCATGATAGTGCTATGTTGCATTTGGAGTTTGGCATGGATTGGTTGGTTACAAGTCCTCATGGATACTTGGAGAAATAGGTGAGGCTTGAGTTCTCTTATGGTTTAGAGACATGTGTTTGCACTATGGTTGTACAAACCCTACTAAAAATAGGCAACACAATCAATATTGTATGTCCTATGATCCCAACAATCAACACTATTATTATCAGATATTGACACTGATATGAGTCGTCCATCAATTTCAGACTGTTCAAGAATGAATTCATCCTTTAACAATAAGCCATAGTATCACATTATATCATAATTTGGTTTTAGAATGATTTCACCATGAATTCCAATTGCCTGTCTAACTTGAAGTTCATATGCAATCTCTGGATGAGATCGCACCAAGTCTGAATCAGGGGCTTTCATCCACTAATTCAGTTATGGAAATCACAGGGTTTTAAAAACTTTTAATCCTCCAATTCCAAACCTTGAGGGTTTTTGTCCTCCCAAGGAGTAAAAATCAGATAGTAGAATGGTTAATCAATATGTCTCCTCCTCCTCCTTGCTTAGCCTCTCTTAAATGGAGTTTTTCTCCAAAAGATGTAACTCTTCAAATTTCCTTCATGACCCTTGATTAATATGAGTGAAATTATTTTAAAATAAACTTTAATTGTAAGAGACCTTATTTTATATTTTAACTTTACATTGAGGAGCTCTTTATTATAATATTAATCACATTTCCTTGTGCAAAAATTTCCAAAACCCATAGAAAATATATGATGAACATTTTGGATTTCAACTTGGCTTAATTTTGAAAAAAAAGGGGCATTACGTGAACTCTAATGTCTATTAACTTTATATCGCATAAAATATCCTCCCAATGCAAAGCAATGAGAATAAACTGTTTCATATTTTCTGGAACAGAAGCTGCTACTGAGCCATACAATTTATGACAACAGCTAAGCAAGTTTGAGCTATCATGCTTTGCACAGAGTTTTCAGTTACTGTTGTGAGAACTGTACTATATGATGCTGGAAGCAGCTGCAAGCCTCTATGAACAAAGCAAGCATCCACCCTTAGAGGCTTGAATAATGAATAAGGAACTAAGGACTCTTCAAGTAGCTAGTATTGATCAATTGGATATTTTTCAAATTTTCCATAAAGATATTGCCAGTTAAACATGAAGTTTCACCTTGATTGCTATAAAACAATAATTTTTCCTTTCTGAACTCCATAAATTATTTGCTTTATTGTAATGTAACATATAAAATCTTAAAGAAATGAAATCATACTTTTCAAATTATTGAAATTTTCAATAGTTGAAAGGAATTCACTATTTGAAAAGGTTTGCTAACATTTCTAAACTTCTAAACATATAGTTTCGTGAAGAGAAAATTACAATAAATTCTTTAATTTGACAACTCGATAACTTTTTCACTTGTTTGTAAATAAAACCTATAAAA
>VDFB02320398.1:0-44132 GCA_007258455.2 Sequoia sempervirens | reverse complement strand
TTGGATTTTCTAAATGATACCTAGATCACGATGTCGATGTCACGTTGTGAGATATAGGACATCAATCAAGATTTATTCAAAAGCAAGATGCAAGTACATGCCCCCAGTGTCTAGCAATGTTTGATATTTCATGAGAAAATGCATAGATCAAGATAATGAATGGATAAGCATGTGAAGGATGCAAAATATTTGTATCTTATGAAGGATCATTACGATAATGATAGATATAAGCCATGGGACTTTACGGAATAAATTAGGATTAATGGTAAAGACCATGTCAAGATTTTTCCTTATGCAACTTTGAAGTGTATGTTGAACCTTTATCAAGATCAAGATAATTTTGATGATGGATAAAGATGGATTGGATGGATGGTAGATTCGATGGAATGTTGGATTTATTATAGATAAAATGAATGGGATGTTGGAATTATTATGAAGGGGATGAGATGCTTCCACCTAAAATGGTGCACATAGATGCTTGATTCTACACATGACACCTATGTGGTAGTTTTTCATCATTTACCTGCCCAAAGTGCCACTAAAGTGGGTTTCACTAGAGGATAATTTCTCTTTACTATTTTTTTATTTTTTTTAAATTTTATGATTCTTAGGATTTTTTGAAGGTCTAGATCATGTCAAACCACCTAGTGTTGTCGATGTAGATGTTGTTGTTGTCAAGATATGCCAATGGTATCCTACCTGGAGGAGTTGTTTTGCCAAGATACAGGCACTTGAATGTAACCCCTAAATGTTCTTGTCTTCCTTGTCAATACCAAATTTAATCTCATCTAGATACACACATCGTGATAGAGTGCCCTTAGAGTCCTTATGATATGTTAGTGTAATTAATTAATTATTACACTAGCATAAGTTAACTTAGGTCATATATCATTTAGTCCTAGGTTGCATTTTTAATAAATCATTTAATAATGGGGTAATGTCCCCTTCCTTGTTTGTAGGGTTAAGATTCCTTCTAGAAGATGAGTTGTCCTTTTAGAACTTATCTCAACATTTAATAATTTCCTAGATAGGGTTCACATGTTGTCACATGTTGTTAGATCATGACACATGGAAACATCTCATGCTTTTTAGGTTTTCTCTCTTGCCTATATAATCATGCAACTTGTTCATTTGTCTCATATCAATCTATGATCTAATGTTGTAGATCAATAGCAATCTCTCTTTGCAACCCTTAGTTGCAACACTTTTTGTGTGGTGTAATTTCTCTTGGCAAGATCCTTTGAAGTGTGCACAACTTCATTGGATGATTCAACATCCATCATTTCAACATGATATCAGAACATGTTGAATTCTAACATGGTATCAGAGCCATTCCATTGAGATTTCATCACAAGATCAAGAAATTTGGGCTAGAGAAATCCTTGTAGGCTGAAGGTTTCCATTGAAGGCTACTTGACTCCACCCAGGGACCAAGTTGATTTCTGAAGTAGATAGAGTTAGATCTAAGCTCGCCATTGTCTTTAGAAGGCCTTGAAACCCTAGGATTGTCTGCCCATTCATCAAAATTAGATTCATCAACTCGGGAGCCATTAGAGGTATTTGGGTTTGCAAAATCAACTAGAACAATCCGTACAAATTTGCAATAAAAAATCATCCAGGTCAGTTGTCCTCTGAGGCAAAAAAAATTTAGTCGCAGGAACTTTTTTAAAAAAACAATAAAAAAACTTCGGGCAATATCTCTTGTTTTTGGCAAAAAATTATATACAAGCTTTTCTATAGTTTGGCGAAAAAATTAAAAATTCTGAAGCGACCTTCATTTTATTATATAGTCGACAAGGGTTTATATTTTCTTCATCGGCGTACAAACTTTCATCCGTCAGCATTGATTTTGTTTTCTGTAGAATTGATATTCAAATATTTATATGGCAATTTTTTAAATTTTGAATTGCACAATTTGCAATATTCAAAATTTAGGTTGTCAATATCCAAAAATCAAAGTCTGTTGATTTTCTTGGTTGAACCATTCATTTGTTGCAGGTTGGAGTACAGGGGCCCATCACATCAAATTGGGCCCAATTTGTCCTGTTTCCATCACCGCTGGGATTTTCTTTCCTTACCATTAGGAGGAGCCCTTTTTCATCAGAGTTGTGATTTGTATAAAAGTTGTATTATTATTAGGCTCATTCTTCCTTTCAATGTTGTATAGGTGCAAATCCACCAGCGGTGGAGTCTACCACCGTGACACTCCCTCTTTCCTTTGCTCTACCAACCTCTACAGCCTGTCATTGCCCATCAACAACACTTTTACTCACACTGTGGTCATGCTCGTCAAGTGCTGGCAGCGAGGAGCTTAATTTTTGCTCCTCATTAGCCTACAAAATGCCTCATCTAGGCATTTTTTCATTTTATCATAACTTTTTACCAGGGTATCAAAAATCGACAAACAAGATATCGTTGGAAAGAGAATTTTGTCTACTTTCCAATGGTGACATCCATTCTACAAAAAAAAAGTTTGCAAAAATTTCTACAGTCAACTGAAGTCCAAACCCTAATTTGGACATAAAGGTTCGTATCTTCGCAACCGTTCATCAGATTTCAGTGATTCCAGTGGCATCAAGAAGATTTTTCAGATTTTTTTCATCTAGTCCAAACCCCTTAATCAGTTCAACTCCAAGTACTCTTGCATTGATTTTTTTCAGTTTGGTGCATGTGTTCAATAACCTGGACATCTTGAAGCTTGGGAAAATATTTTTTGATTTGGGTAGCATCACTTCAATTGCATATCTTCTTTGGAAGTCTCTATTTACTGTTGAAGGTCTTTGTCTTTGTCTTTGTGTTTTTTGGAGAAATTTCATTATGGGGCTTGCATATACTCCTTTGACTATGTTGCACAAGGGAAACTATAAGCAATGGCAGGATGGGATCATCCACCATCTCCAATCACTTGATTTATTACCTCATCTATATGGTATAGTTCCTCATCCGAGTGAAGGTATTCATGAATTTTCTTGGAGTTGCAGCAGATACACTATTTTGGAGATCATTTCTATTCAAGTTGATTGTGATGTTTTGAGATATATTGATCATTGTGATTGTCCTCAATCCTTTGGGATAAGCTTTGGGAGCTATATGGAGATTCAGATACTCCACCATTCCCCGATGGTCATGATTTAGAATGTCATTCTTCAGATCAGGTACCCCATGATGATATTGTTGTGCAGGAGGTTGATTGCCTTGAATCTTATGAAGAGGTTGACAAGGTTCCCTCAGATGCTTCTTCTCCATCAGAGACAGTTGGTATCCCTTCACATTCAATGATTCCTTGTCTAGAATCATTGATTGAGGCTTCCACTATCATCATTCATCGGGACACCTTCAGTTTTCCAGACTTGACATGACAAGATGGCTTCATTTTAGGTATCACTCACTTGGCTACTTCTACAAGTTTGGAGGACATTCTTGAGGGGATATCGCTCCTCTATTCAGATCACTCTTTGGAGCGTTATCTTGAGTCTCCTAATCCCTTTGTCTCGACCTTGATTAGGAATCTAGAGACTATCTTGGAGGCACTTGGTTTCTCTTCAGAGATTTCATATCCAAGACTTCTTCCCTGTCATTCCATTCAGGATTTGAGGTTTCTTCAACATCTGCCATTGGATTTTCTTTAGAATTCTTGCAGTGGTCTTGAAGACACTTCATTCAAGTGGGGCTATCAAGTCTCCATCATATCCATTGCATCATCATCTTTGGATATTGTTCGGCATCAATTTCCGCATCGTCCTAGTTTGTCACCCTCTTCATTGTTTGGGACTATGGCATCTTCATCATCAAGAAAGGAGACATTTGATCAGAGTTTAGAGACATCATCAACATACATCCTTCCTTCAATTCCTATCTAGAATGGGAAGCATCTCTACACTTGCAATTGGTTTTGTTTCTTATGAAAGGGAGACAAGTTGTTTGTCGACATTGGATCATGTTTTGTCTTCAGACACTTACCATCTTTGCAGATGATCACCTCTTCAAGGGGAGATATATTTTCTCTCTCTTTCCTCCCTATGGGGGGGGCTATTGTATTGTATCCATGTGATGAATGGTGTACTTGGGGGGTATTTGGGAGTCCTCCATCCTTCCCATCCTATCTCACATTTTTGCATTTGCATCTCCTTTTTGGAGAGGGGTTTTGTTCCCACTGGGTTTTCCCCTTTTCTTTGGTTGTGGGAGATTTTTTGCATCTTCATGTAAATGGGTACCTAACATGGCCTCATAGCCAGGACCCATCATCATCATCATCTTTGCATAATCATTGCATTTCCTCCATAAGTTGCACTTATGGGGGGTTGTTAGTGTAATTAATTAATTATTACACTAGCATAAGTTAACTTAGGTCATATATCATTTAGTCCTAGGTTGCATTTTTAATAAATCATTTAATAATGGGGTAATGTCCCCTTCCTTGTTTGTAGGGATAAGATTCCTTCTAGAAGATGAGTTCTCCTTTTAGAACTTATCTCAACATTTAATAATTTCCTAGATAGGGTTCACATGTTGTCACATGTTGTTAGATCATGACACATGGCAACATCTCATGCTTTTTAGGTTTTCTCTCTTGCCTATATAATCAGGCAACTTGTTCATTTGTATCATATCAATCAAATATCAATCTATGATATAATGTTTTAGATCAATAGAAATCTCTCTTTGCAGCCCTTAGTTGCAACACTTTCTATGTGGTGTAATTTCTCTTGGCAAGATTCTTTGAAGTGTGTGCAGCTTCATTGGATGATTCAGCATCCATCATTTCAACATGATATCAGAGCATTTTGAGTTCTAGCATGATAAAGTGTTTCTACCAAGACACGGTCAATGTGAGATCTATATATCATATATGTCAAAGTGGATGGTGGAATGTGATGAGAGATATGAGATGTAGATAGGTTGGTTGACAGTTTGGAATCTTTGATTCTCCAAACTTGGGATGATGAGAAATGAAAGGTGGATATGGAGATTCGATTGGAATTAGGACCAACTTCTTCATAGACTTTGTATGCCGCTCTTAAAGATTTCTTTTGCATCAGTGGACATCTTTGATGGATGAATCTCTTTTTTATTTTGCACCATAGGTTCTTTGACTAATGGATTTTGATAGAGATGGTTTTTTTAATTTTTCTTTGGCATCCATTTGAATTTTTTTTGTCCATTTTGATTTGTTGGTTCTTATTCTTCGATGACTTTCTCTTTTCTTTGACATAGATATTTCTTTTTTTGTTGGTCCTCATTAGTGGGTGGAAAGATGCAAGAATGGAAATTCATGATATGGATTATTGTAGTGTTGATAGTAGTTTTATCATAAGGACTCTTCATGCTCCCTATGTTGATGTTTGCATTAGGTAAAGTTTCCCCCAGTATTAAGGGGGTATCGCTAACATAATTAGATTCTTAGACTATTGAATAACCAATTCCATGTTGCTCATGATTGTTGACTATCTATATTGGTTCCAAGATACCATGTTTATGTAGGCCTAATCCTTTTCCCTGATAATGCATCTTTTGAAAAAAATCTACTAAATATGATTCTTCTTGGAGACATGATGTTACTTCTTCTATGCTTTATTGGGAATCCTCAAAAGTAGTAGTAGATATGGATTATGATTGTACTTCAACAGAGGCTTGTGATTCACAGTCAATGTAGGAGTCTTCTTCACGATCCATGCTTTGAAAGTCACCATGAATCTCTATGAATTTTTTTGTTGCCTGATCTTTTGTAAGGATGTCAAAAGTAGAAGACTCTTGTTTTGGATGAAGATCATCTACATATCCATCAAAAGGGATCATCTCATGGGTAGGTTTTGGGGTGTTTGGTGTAGGAACAAGATCATCATCTTTGAAATATTGGATGGATTGGAAGATGTTCATTAAGTCATGATAGTATTTTGAGGTAGTGAGTTCTTCATCGTTACTTCTGTCAAAGCAATTGTCACTAATGGATTAGAAAATACTATGAATATCATGATAATTCTTTAGAGATATCATATCTTGATCTTGACTTGATTCAGAGCAACTTTCATTATACTCAGGATTGTCTTCTTGACATGAATCTTGGGTAAATGGTGTAGCATAGATAAAATACTCTTTGATAGCCATAATGGGTTCAAATAAGGTGATGGAGGTTTCTTGTCACCTTGGAACTTCTTTGATATGGCCAATCATGAAGTCATATGAGGGATTCATGCTGCAATCTAAGACGTATTGAATGCCACCATTTCAATATTGAATATTGCTAGATATTAATGATTGATCTTGATTATGCACTAGGAAAGTGTCTTGATGCATATCCAATTCTTCATGTTGTGATGAATGAGTAGCATGGATATGTCCTACTATGTTATCATATGTATGATTTACATTGTTAAAGGTCAGTGTTTTCTAGAATATTTTTCCTTCCCATGATTAGGCATTGGATTTGTATAGATTCCTAGATCTTCATTCCTTGATTGTTGATCGACATTGATTTCTCCTTGATGAATAAGGTTTTGAATGAGATGTTTGAGTTTGACACAATTTTTTGTTTTATGACCTTTTGTGTGATGGTATTGGAAAAATTCCTTTTCATTGTACCATGAGGGTTTTATTTCTAGTTCAGAATAATTGCATTAATCAAGAAGTTCAAAGTGTTTTGATTGGATTAATTTCTTTAGCACTATTTCAATAGGTTTCCCTAAGGGAGTGAATTATCATTGAGGAGTATTACTTTTCTTGGCAATGGCCCTCATGAAGGATTGTAATTTTGGACATTATATTATATGTTTTGATGTGTGTGAGTTTGATGGTGCCTCGATAACAACCTTTGCATCCAACAACACTATCATTAGTAACATTCTTATTTTTGGACCAAAAATGGGGTTTGTCACTAGAACTAGATGGTTGATTATAGGCTTGCATTGATCCCTTGGCAATTAGTGCTCATTCAATGTTTAGGCGTTTTGATATGATTTCATCAAAAGTTGATACACATTGCCTCCTTAGTTGAAAGGAAAGGTCTATTTTTAGGTTCCCAACCACAATCTCAACTTTTTGTTCCTCAAGTATGGACCATTTTCATTTGCTTTCTTTATGTCTCTGTCTTTGTAAGAAAGAAGCAAAGGCTTCTCCCTTTTTTTGTTTCAAGGTTTATAGTTCCTCAAGTTTATTTCTATGTCAATGTTGTAGGAAAAGTGTGCTACAAATTGATAATAATTTCTTGGAATGTTTTGATTCTTGGAGGTAGATGTGAGAACCATTCAATTGCTTGCCTACCCAAAATTCATGGAAAAGGTCTCATTAGATATGAATTATTGCAAGATACTTCCATGCAAGCCAAATAGAATTCTCTTATGTGTTCCTCATGATTTTCTTGTCCTTTGTATTTATCAAATTTTGGTAGTTCAAAGTATGGGGGAAAATGAATCATAGTTATGCTTCTGTTGAATGAATATAGACACAAGTCTTGAACCATGTACGATTTCTTTATTTTCCCCATTTGAATATCTTGAATCTTTTGATTTAACATTTGGATTTGTGAGGATAAGTTTGTAGGTGGAATTTTTGGTAACAAATTATATGTGTTGTTTAAATTTGGATCGTGGTAAGGAGGAACATTTGAATTCCATATGAAATTATTTGAGATTGATGATTGCCTTGAGGTAAAGGACTAGTTTGATATTGTCGATTACCTTGAGGTAAAGAACCATTTTGATATTGAAGATTTCCTTGAGGTAAAGGGTTGTTTTGATATCAAGGGTTTCCTTGAGATAGGGGACCGGTTTGAAAATTTCCTTGATGTTGGGGAGATGCATTGTGGGATCCATATTTATTTTGAGGGATAATTTTTTTTGTGATGGATTTGGTTGTTGATAATTGATGTGTGATAATTGTTGAAGATTTGATTGTGACATCAATTTTTGTTGAGTAATTTATTATTGTTGACATTGCAATTGTTGTAAGGTGGTGTATTATTGATGTTGGAAATTTTGTAGATTGTGTGAGATGGTGTTGTGAGAGGGTTGTTGATTTTTATGTGATGGAATGATGTTTTGACCTTGATGCTGATATTGCTGATTTTGGGGTTGGTATTGCTTATGTTGATGTTGTGGGTTTTGATTTTGATGTGGATTTTGGTGTTAAGAATTTTGATGTTGATTTTGATGTTGGGAATTTTGATGTGGTGGAATTTGATGTTGTGAAACTTGATGTTGTTGAGGAGCTTGATGTTGTTGAGGTACTTGATGTTGTTGTGACACTTGAAGTTGTTGAGGTACTTGATGTTGTTGTGAAATTTGATGTTGTTGAGGAACTTGATGTTGTTGTGACATTTGATTTTGTTGAGGTACTTGATGTTGTTGTGAAACTTGATGTTGTTGATGACTTGTTTGATTTTAAGGGATTTGACTTTGATGATTTTGAGTACTAGGAACATCTGTGTGAACATTTTGAGCATTGAATGTGGGTGGAATGTTGTTGTTTTGAGTATTGAATGTAGGTGGAATATTGGTGTTTTGAGTGTTGGATGTAGGTGGGATGTTGGTGTTTTTAATTTTGGATGTAAGTAGGATGTTGGTGTTTTGAATACCCAAATTTGTACAATTCCCTAGATTTTGGTAATGTGATGTGTGAGGTTTGTTGAATCCATAATCATTAGTTGACTTGGTATATTTGATGAGGATGGTTGTGCTATTTGTTGTATGATATTATGGACCAAAGGTTCACATCAAAATTTGTGGGAGGTTTTGCATCTCCCTGTGTGAGTTTAAGCATGTATTAATTTGGGTCAAGATTTATTAGTGTGTTTATGATCTAAGGGTTGGATCTTGTTGTATCTCTACTAGCTCTTTGGGGGTGAAGTCATGAGTTTTGTTTGTAATGTCCTCTATGTGAACCATTTCAACTTGGAATGGTTGGTTGACGTTTTGATTTTTTTCAATGGAGGAAGTTCATACCCTTAAGAAGTTGTTTGTGGTATCCAAAAAGGTTGGTCACTAACATTTGCAGTAATAGGAGAATTTGAGCCATTTGGATTTTCACTTGTAGTGGTAGGTACATTAGGGTTACAAGGTTTGTTCTCATGTTTCTTTTGTGTTGAGACCTAGTTGTAACCATACAAGTTGTATCTAGCCTAGAATATGTTGGATGTAAATGACCTTGTTGAAATTCTTTGGTTGCCTTAAGTTTTACTAATTATGACACTTTTATAGGTTTAGGACCAATGGTAAATGGCTTTGTGAATTGATAGGATGTGGAACTTTTAATTTTGACAATTTTTTAGATTCAATCTTTGGATGTGTTTGATGTTGATGATGATGAACTTACAAACCTTAGGAGTAGACCCATAACTCCAAAGTAATTTTTTCTAAAAGGATGTTTACTATCTCAACTAAATACTTGAAAATAGATTGCTTCCAAGGATGAAGTCAAACTAGGTGATAGGATAAAAAGTTTAAGTCCAAATGATTTGTGTCAAAATGCCACTTTGTTTGAAATGGGATGTTTTGATAGTGAAGTTGATGGTTTGATGTTGATATGAATTTGACCTAATGATAACCTAAAAATTATTTTGACAAGATCAAAATGATAATAAACATGGATTTGTTTGTTATTTGTGTTGATTGATACCAGTGAACAAAGTCTAATTTTCATTAATTTTAGACAATTTAGTGCTTGTGGACCAAGATACAGAATCAATTTAAATGTTTTAAAGTTTTTTGTTTTAAAGTTTAAACAAAGGCATCATTCTATTTTTTGCAAAGGCATCAAACTATTCACTACAAATGCATTAGTATTTGCAAAGGCATCCATTTTTTGACAGAAGCGTCAAACTATCCAAACAAAGGCATCGCTATGCAATTTTTTTACCTTAAAAAAAGCGTTGAGATGTGCAAAAGAATCGATGTACAAAAAAAGAATCATTTTAATAAAAAATAAGCATCAGTTTGCACAAAAGTGTCACACTGATGGGACAAAAGCATCGATCTGTCAAAAGATCTTTAATGTGCAATTTGACCTAGGCATTTGAAGTTTTGATGTTGTAAAATAATAGTAAACAACATTTAAATTGACTCAATTTGGTGTTTGGATGTTTTTCATGTGTCCTTCCACAAGACCACACTAATGAGTTTCACAAGGTCTCCACAAGAATACACAACATAAAGCACAACCTATATTAGTGATATTACAAGGTTGTTTAACTATAGTAGGCTCAGCACACTTGTGTTAATCCAAATCCAAGGAATGCATAAGTAGGGTATGCCAAGGCCATGTACCACCTTGACACCCCTCTCCTTGAGAGGATTAGATCCTAATAAGACACCTTATCACCTCAACCAAGGACCGAACATGGTGAGTAACTTCTTGTGATGATGTTATCACGATGCACCACTATAGAGAGATGTTTGATAGGTCTTAGGCTTCTAATACAATTGGTTCATAATGGGTAGAACTCTATGAACACCACCAGCTACATTTAAGCATGATATAGAAATATCATCTCCTTGTGTTCAGAATCACTCGAGACCACATAGGAACTCCTAGCAGTACATGCGTGGATCGAACTACAACTTTCATTCTTATCCAATTTATATAGCATGCCAAAAAATATGTTTGAGGTCAAACCCTAAGGTGATGAAATCCTTAGGAATGCCTCCTAACAATAAAGGAAGGATTCATGTTGTTATGTTCGCATCACCCAATATTGCACATAGCACAAGGGGAGAGGATAGATAGACAACTCCTTTGGAAAGAATGATAACAAAATACAAGTTAGAAGTATTTCTCTTCACCAATTTTTCCCAAGGCATGAGGAGAGATGATATGTACTTCTAACCTACCAAGCACAAAATACAAAGCACACACATGTTCATTTTAAAAGCACCAAGGATTTAAATGCATGGGAACTAAAGAAAAAATGCAAGTTGTTTGTTTAATTTTATTGCACCAATTGAAGTATTCAAACTTTCTTGTTCATTTTAGAGCACTAAGGGAAAATGACTTCATTTTAGAGCACCAAAACTAAATGTTCAAGTCGTATTGTTTATTTTAGTGCACCAAGGGAAAATGATTTAATTTTAGAGCACTAAACTTAAATGTGAGATCTAGACTAATTGAAAATTTGCAAGACAAATGTTAGTCATTTCAATTTGCATTTCTCCAATGATCTTCCAAGCTTCCTGCAAAGAGTTAGCCTCAAGAAATAGAAAACAATAAATGTTAGATTGTTAGGGTTAGATTAAAAAACCAGTTTGAAATCAAATAAAACCTTAAAAAATGATCTTATTGTTATACCTTCAAAGGTGTCGCTCTATCAAATAGAAGCGTCATTCTATCAAATAGAGGCGGCGATCTATATTCCTGCAAAGGTGTCAGAACTTTACAAAGGCATTGAAATCCTACAAATGTCTCACTATGTCACCTACAGTAGAACAAGAAATGTTAGGAAAAAAAGGCATCAAGCTTTGGAAAAGTGTCACCTTGTCACCAACAAAGGCACCTATCTACTTTTATAACTTGTAATGATTAACAAAACTTAAATAAAGTTGATTAGTCCATGGACGTGGGTCCCACTGGGCATGCCAAAAATATGAGTGTATGGATTCAATTAATTAAATAACAATGAAATAAAGTGAATTAAACAAGAAATTGATCAATTAAAGGTAATAGTCCAATGAAATTTAGTAAACATGGTTAAAATGATTCAATTAACATGAAAGAAGTCTAAATTGTAAACAATTGAAACAAATAACCAACAAACCTCAAATCTCATTGTGATTGAATGCAACTTAGTGATGGTGTGGATGTTGGATTGCTCAAATTGCCTAATCCATGATTGAGTTTGATGCAAAATCTTGATAATTGGTTGATAATGGTGGATGAGTGATCCATAAATGCTCAAATGGTGAGTGAGAATTCCAATATACTAAGGATGCTCTCAATGATTATGAATGAATTTCATGTAAAATGAGAAGTATTAATAGAATTTTGGATTGAATAAATGGTGAGGATTTGAAATTCCAATCAATGGAGGAAATTGAATTAGAGATGAAGACATGGATCAAGAAAATGATCAAGGGTTGATAATTCATGAAGGCATGGATCAAGAATTTAATCAAGAGTCCATAATCCTTGAGAGATTAACATATCCCTTGATTTTAGGAAGCATGTGGGAGATATTTCCATGTGGAGGGAGAAATTTGAATTTGAAAAGGGAATATTCTATGAGAATATTCTTTGAATGATTGGAGGGATATTATTAATTAAACAATTTAGAAAATTATTTAATTGTGCAAGTTGGGGAATTAGAAACTTTAATTAAATAATTAGGAATTATTTAATCAAAGAGGATAATTAGCATTTATTTAAATAGAATTTCATTATTTTAAAAAAAGGGGAGAAAATGTGAATTATGATGAATTATTCAAATAACCTTAATTATTCAATTAATAGGAGAAAAAGGTGAATTTAAATAAATAATTGGACATTATTTAATTAAATAGAAGAATTGCATGAATTATGAGAGAAATGATGTTAATAAGTGAAATGAATGTGTGTGATATACTCAAGAATTTTTTAGGTGTCTACAATCTCCTCATGTGAATTTTATGATGGAGACGTAGTAGTGGATACTGAAGGTTGCTTCAATGAGAGATTCTCTTGTTTTGCTAACGCTTCTTGTGTTTGTGCATCATCCTACTATTATGTCATATAATTTATATTTTTCTTGTGTGTTTTTCATTGTAGTGTCTCCTTTTCTTCTTGTAGCAATGTAGTGAAGACTTGATGTGTAATATCTACAATTTCTTTCTTAACCTTTTCTATTTTTATAGTTGCTTGGGATTGTTGGATGTTGTGGTTGTGTTGATGATATGTGGTTTTCATTGATGTCAATACTATTAGCATAAACGTATTTGAAGTTGTATATGTTGAGGATATTGAGAAAATTGTAATAAATGAGTTCTAGGTTGTCAGTGGTGAAGTGAAGTTCAGTATGGTGGTTATTTTGTACATTGTTGATCATAGGTTGTGGACTAAAGGGTTTGTTGCTGAGTGTATCTAGTTTATCCATGTTGAGTTTCAGAGATCCACATGAAGATTTGATCGAGTTATGAAGATTTCCATTCAGATGATTTTTTTGTTTATTCAGTTGGTGTTCCTAATTGAAGATGATGTTATTTCAGTTAGCTCAATTGTTGTGGATGCTTCTCTTGTCATTCATGATGCTTGTGGATGTTTCTAGATTGTGCTCTATCTTTTTTGCACATCTGTATTGATCGTTGTGATCGTGGTTGGCAATTTTCTCTTGCATGTTCATGTTTTTCTTGTTCTTGGTCATCATAGTGTTTGTAGCGTGTTGTGGATCTTCGAGGAGAAATTAATTGAAGTGTCTTCATGCTGGAGATGTTGATTTGGGTCCTCACTAATTTTTGTCCAACTTTGGTTGATTTGTATTGATAATATTTAATGTTTTGGGCCAACATTTTATTTTCATTTTATTATTTCTTTGTGGTCAACTTGTAGTGATGAAATTTCATGTTGCAGATATATAAGAGTGATTGTTTAGTTGAATTTAAGTGTGAAAAAGATGTGCTTATGTGTGTGTGTGTGAATAATGTTCTAAATCATTCGAAGGAAAAGCAAAGTGTAAAGAATTGTGAAGAAGTGTGAAGAAGAGTGAAGAAGTGTTCATGTGCTTAATTGGAACTGTAATCAAGCATTAGTAGATGTTGTCTTCCTAGTTCAAAATCCATATGGCTTTAATCCT
The DNA here is from genome assembly GCA_007258455.2 of Sequoia sempervirens. Lineage (NCBI taxonomy): Eukaryota > Viridiplantae > Streptophyta > Pinopsida > Cupressales > Cupressaceae > Sequoia > Sequoia sempervirens. The sequence continues at coordinate 30,385 of VDFB02320398.1, read as the reverse complement.
AATCTCTTTGTAAGACAATGTGTCTTCCTTTGTAATTGAGCAGTGAGCTCTAGGCAATGTTCCCGAATGCATGTGCATTCCCCATATTTCATTTTCATTATACTTTTGACAAGGTATAATCTTGTGGACTGACCTCCACCATGATTTTTCCCCTAACAAGGTTTCCATGTAAAAAAATCTTGGTGTTATGTGTGTTTCTAATGTGTTGATGATTTATGTTTTCATGGTTAATAATCAAATTAGAGAATAAGGTTAATAAGTTGAATAAGTTTTGAATTTTTGTGACAACTGATTCACCCCCCCCCCTCTCAATTGTCTGCCCTTGTATTTCCAACAATTGGTATCAGAGCAAGTTCCTTGGAAGAATTTTAATAGCTTAAGGTGATCCGAGATGGCAAGTTACAAGAAGGATAGTCTGATATTTGATGAAACAAATTATTCTTTGTGGAAGAATCAAATGGATTTTCATCTGAGATGCATTGGTGAACCCTACTGGAGCATTACAAGTAATATGTATATTATTCCACATAATGGTCCTACTACTTCTGCTAAGATCAGAGATGTTGAGTATAATATTTGGGCTAAGGAAGCTTTGTTGAGTGCTTTCACTGATTTTGAGATGAAAAATGTTATGGATTTGAAGGTTGCTTATGAGATATAGAAAAAGTTGGAAGCCTTGTATGAAGGTGATGCTAATGTGAAGATTGCTAAGTTGCAGAGTTTGAAAGGGAAATATGAAAGGTTGAGAATGGGTGATGGTGAGAACATTAATACTTTCATGCAAAGAGTGAATGAGCTTGTGTGTGGTATTGGATATGCTAGTGGAAAGATAGATAAATTTGAGATTGTTGCTAAAGTGCTTAGATCCATGCTTGATTCTTACAAAGTCAAAGCTAGTGTTATTGAAGAGTTCTGGACTGTAACAAACATAACCAGAGATACATTGGTTGGTAAGCTTAATGCTTTTGAGTTGAGCGAATTTGGTGATGCCCTTCCTAAGGTTGAATTTGCATTTAAGGCTACTACTTATGGAAGAGATAGACAGAGATATGATTTAGGTGAGAGTTCATCTAGAAATACATTCAAGTATGAGGATGAAATCAGATAGATTGAAGAAGAAGAAAGAGAGCTAGAAGAGTTGGAAGCACTTATTGTCAAAAGAGTATCGAGAGGAAAAGGTAAGTATGAAGTAAAATTACCTCTTAAATGCTTTTCTTGCAATAAGATAGGTCATTTTGCATCAAGGTGTCTAGAAAGAGCTGCTAAACCAAGACATAATAGGCCCAAATTTTAGAAGAATTATTTCTATGTTGCTGATGAAGGCGTGATAGATGATGAATCTAATAAAGGAAATAAAAGTGATCATGAATGGGTATTTATTGCTATCAAGTAAAATAATCTTGTATCTATTGAATCTGTTGGTTGTACAAATGTGGAGAAAGCCCTGGCTACTCGAGTTGAAGAAAAAGATGAATGGGTAATTGACAGTGGATGTTCACATCATATGATAGGAGAGAAAAGTAAGTTTGTGAGCTTGGAAAAGTATGATGGTGGTGTTGTGATATTTGGTGATAATACAGTTGGTGTGATTCGTGGAAGAGGTCTCTTGATGGTAAGCATAATATTGATGATGTTCTGTATGTAGAGGGCTTGAAGAATAATCTTTTGAGTGTTGGTCAAATGGTTGATAAGGGATACAATCTTCAGTTCAAGGATGGAAAGTGCAGAATATTGAGTTCTAGAAATGAAATTGCATCAGGTACAAAAAAAGGTAATATCTTTCACTTGAGTGTTGCTAGTAAAATTTGTTTGATTGCTCAAGTCGATGAAATTTGGTTATGGCATGTAGGAGGTTGTGTCATGTTAACTTTGATAATATTATCAAGATAAGTTCCACTAAGGTTGTGAGAGATCTACCTAAGTTGGTGAAACCTACCAATGCAATATGCAAGGAATGTCAATTGGGAAAGCAAACTAGGATTTCATTTCAGAGTAAAAATCATTGTTCAAATGAACTATTAGAGCTTGTGCATACTGATATGTGCAATCCCTCTAAGGTCAAAATTTTACAAGGTTATAGGTATTTCATGTTACTCATTGATGATTATTCTAGAATGGTATGGGTTACTTTCTTAAGGGAGAAATCTGAAGCACTAGAAAAGTTCAAGATCTTTAAAGCTATGGTTGAGACAGAGATGGGTTTGAAGATTAAATGTTTGAGATTAGATAGAGGTGGTGAATTCACTTTTGGTGAATTTAATAATTTTTGTGAAGAACATGGAATAAAGAGACAATCATCTACACTGCAGACCCCTCAGCAAAATGGAGTTGTGGAAAGGAAGAACAAAAAAATTAAAGATGTTGCTAGAACTATGATGTTGAAAGGAAATATTCCTCATATCTATTGGAGAGAAGCCATGAGTAGTGTTGTGTACACACTCAACTAGGTACAAATCAAAGGTGATACTAGTAAGACCCCTTTTGAGCTATGGACTGGTCAAAATCCTACTATTAAATACTTTAAAATATTTGGAAGTAGATGTTATATTAAGAGAGATGAAGACATAGGAAAGTTTTATGCTAGGAGTGATGAAGGTATCTTTCTGGGTTATGCTACTAAAAGTAAGGCCTACCAGTGTTACAATAAAAGATTGAAGAAAATGTTTGAAAGTGAAAATGTTAAGGTTGATGAAGACTTTGGTATCCTATCCGGAACCCGTGGATATGACTCTGATGATTAGGATGACAGTACAAACAAAAGGAAAGCAAGTTTAGACTACAAATCAAGTGCAAATCAATCCGATAAATCAAGAAAATGAAGGAGAAATTGGTGAAAGAGAAGAAGAAAGATCAGAAAAGCCTGAAGTTGAAGAAAATCCTAAGAAGACTCTGAGGTATGTAAGATTGAATCATTCAGAAGATTAGATTATAGGTGATAAGAACAAAGGTGTCCAGACTAGGAGAAAGATTGCAGAAGAGTATTGCATGATTTCAAAGATTGAGCCTACTAGTGTGAATGAAGCATGTAAAGATGAGGATTGGATTGAAGCAATGAAAGAAGAGTTAAAATAGATTGAAAATAATGATACATGGATTCTTGTTCCTAGACCTAAGGATAAGAATATCATTGGAACCAAATGGTTCTTTAGAAACAAATTGAATGAGCAAGGTGAAGTGGTTAGAAACAAAGCAAGACTGGTATGTAAAGGATATTCGCAAATGGAAGGAACTAATTTTGAAGAGACCTTTGCCCCTGTTGCTAGAATTGAAGCTGTAAGATTATTTCTTGCCTATGTTGCTCACAAGAACTACAAAGTTTATCAGATGGATGTAAAATAAGCTTTTCTAAATGGTGAATTTGAAGAAGTGTATGTTGAGCAACCTGATGGATTCCAATTGGCTGATAAAGAAGATATGGTGTGTCAGTTGAAGAACGCAATGTATGGACTCAAGAAAGCCCCTAGAGCATGGTATGCAAGATTGGACGAGTATTTGTTGAAGCTTGGATTTAACAAAGTTATTGCTGATAGTAATCTATATTTCAAGAATGATGATAAAGATTTGATTGTTGAAGTCTTTGTTGATTACATTATTTTTGGAGGAGATGATGCTTTGTGCATGAAGTTTTCTAATGAGATGCAGAATAAATTTGAGATGTCTATAATTGGTGAGATGAAATTATTTTTGGGATTGCAAATCAATCAGTTAAATAAAAGGATTTTTATATCTCAGTCCAAGTATGTGAAGGAATTGTTGAAGAAGTTTGGTATGGAAGATTCAAAGCCAGTTGGTACACCCATGGTGACTGGATGCAAGTTGACAACAGAAGATGATTCTCCAAAAGCATATTAAACAAGATACAAATCAATGATTGGTGGATTGTTGTACTTAACTCAAACTAGGCCTGATATCATGAATGTTGTATGTATTGTTGCAATATTTCAAGCTAATCCGAAAGAATCTCATGTGACTATTGTGAAGAGAAATTTTAGATACTTGAAGGGAATTGTTGATCTTGGCCTATGGTATCCTAAATATGATGATCTTACTTTGAGTGCCTTTACTGATGGTGACTGGGCAGGAGATGTGAATGAAAGAAAAAAGTACTAGTGGTGGATCATTTTTCTTGGGTAAGAAGCTAATTTTATGGTTAAGCAAGAAGCAAAATGCCATTTCCTTGTCTACTGTAGAGGCCGAATACATTGTTGTTGCTAATAATTGTACTCAAGTCCTGTGGATGAAACAGATGTTGAAGGATACCAAAATTATATATGATAAGCCTATTGCTATATTCTTTGATAACTCAAGTGCTATTAACATTTCTAAGAATTCGGTGTTGCATTCAAAAACAAAGCATATATCTATCAAGTTTCACTTTTTGAGGGAGAAGGTAAGCAAAAAGGAAGTCAAATTGGAGTATGTGCCTACTAAGGAGTAGATTGCAGACATCTTTACCAAGTCATTGCCTAAGGGTACTTTTGAGTATCTCAGAGGGAAGTTAGGGGTGATTACCCCTCCTAATCAAAACTAAGGATGCATTGCATTGCATCAGTCTGTGCATTTCACAATCATATCTTGTCTTAGATTGATGTTGTGGTGGTTGCTACTCAAGGGGAGTAGTTAGATGTTCAGAAATTCAGATATGTGGTTTGAAGCTTGGAGAACTTTGTCATTAATGTCAAAGGGGGAGAAGACTCATGTGAAAAACTAGTGATTATCTGAGGAGAAGAGCCTTATGGGGAGAAATATTATGTGAAAGTGTTGAGGAGGTGAGTCAAAACCTAAGCAGGAGTTAGTTGTGTTGATGGTGTTTTTCACATCATGTGTTGACATCAATGTCAAAGGGGGAGATTATTGGATTTTGTGGTTGTGTTGATGATATGTGATTGTCATTGATGTCAACTCTATGAGCATAAATGTATTTGAAGTTGTATATGTCGAGGATATTGAGAAAATTGTAATAAATGAGTTACAAGTTGTTAGTCGTGAAGTGAAGTTTAGTATGGTGGTTATTTTTGAACATTGTTGATCAAAGGTTATGGACTAAAGGGTTTTTTGTTGAGTGTATATAGTTTATCCACGTCGAGTTTCAGAAATATGCATGAAGATTTGATAGAGTAATGAAGATTTCCATTCAGACAATTTTTTTGTTTCTTCAGTTGGTGTTCTTGATTGAAGATGATGCTATTTCAGTTAGTTTGGTTGTTGTGGATGCTTCTCTTGTGATTTGTGATGCTTGTGGATGTTTCTAGATCGGGCTCTATCTTTGTTGCACATCTACATTCATCTTTGTGATCGTGGTTGGCGATTTTCTTGTGTGTTCATATTTTTCTTGTTCTTGGCCATCATCATAGTGTTTGTAGCGTAGTGGATCTTCAAGGAGAAATTAATTGAAGTGTCTTCATGCTCGAGATGTTCATTTGGGTCCTCACTAAGTTGTGGTTGACCTTGGTTGATTCGCATTGATAATCTTTTAATGTTTTGGGCCGACAATTTATATTCTTTTATTATTTCTTTGTGGTTGACTTGTAGTGATGAAATTTCATGTTGCGATATATAAGAGTGATTGTTTATTCAAATTTAAGTGTGAAAAAGATGTCCTTCTATGTGTGTGTGAATAATGTTCTAAATCATTTGAAGGCAGAGCAGAGTGTGAAGAATTGTGAAGAAGTGTGAAGAAGAGTGAAGAGTTGTGAAGAAGTGTGAAGAAGAGTGAAGAAGAGTGAAGAAGTGTTCATGTGCTTAATTGGAATTGTAATCGTGCATTAGCATATATGCTATTTTCTCAATTCAAAATCTTGATGGCTTTAACTGGAATCCCTTTGTAAGACAATGTGTCTTCCTTTGTAATTGAGTAGTGAGCTCTAGGCAATGTGCTTGAATGCATGTGCATTCCCCATATTTCATTTTCATTATACTTTTAATAGGGTATAATCTTGTGGACTGACCTCCACAGTGGTTTTTCCCCTAACAGGGTTTCCACGTAAAAAAATCTTGGTGTTATGTGTGTTTCTAATATGTTGATGATTAATGTTTTCATGGTTAATAATTAGATCAAAGAATAAGGTTAATAAGTTGACTAAGTTTTGAATTTTTGTGACAACTGATTCACCCCCACTCCCCCCTCTTAGCTGTCTACCCTTGTATTGCCAACAGGGATAAAAGTGTGTTCACTCAATGTTTTGATCTTAGTTCTTGCTATTGTAATTGTTTCAATCTCTCATTGTTTTCTAGTGATGATTTTACCATAATTTTATCTTGTTATCATTTCCTTATTTGTTCATATATTCTTACTACTTTTTTCTACCTAAGTTGTGGCTAATTCCTCTTAGAAATATTTAATTATTTATTCCAAGGTATAAGGATTATTTGAAATAAAATCCAGCATATTATTTTCAATTATCCATTAACTTTATGCTCCTACTAAAGGATACATTTATGCAATTGTAAGGAGGATGCTTGGAATGATTAATGACCTAGATAGTTTCATGGCAACAATTATTTCCTCTATTTTCTTTGTTTCCCTTTGTTTTCCCTCTATTTTTTGTTTTTCATAGTGATTTCTTCCTTTGGAGATCCCATTGATTTATGTGGTTGTTTTGTACCTAGATCTTTTCTTTAGGGGGCTTTTGAGGCATTACATGAAGAAGAAAATCAAGGATATACAAGTAAGTTATTATATTATCACTAGATTCCTTCATTCATTTCCATTTGGTTCATAGGCACAACAAAAACCCATAATGCTTTATCCATTTGACAAGATTTGATTCACTTGAGTCTATTATGGGAAATACGTCTTACTTAGAGCTAGACTCAACAATTTTACTTGTTCCTAATGAAAGCAATTGAATCCATGGACTCTAATGAGGAGGTAATTTTTCATGAGTGTTGTGATTATATGGGAAAAACTCCTTTTGTAGTGCGTTAAGTAACATGTGAGACTCAAATTCAATCTAAGACCATATTCATGCTAAAATTGGATAGTATTCCCTCTTATAACTAAACTATAAATGGAAATATCACTATAACAAAAAGGATGAACTTATGATGTAGCATGGATAAACTTGCAATAAATGACCATCCATATGCTTAAGAAAATATTGGAAAGAGACTTTGGTATTAATGGATCTAGAAGAAGGATGAAGAGAAGTCCCTACTTTACAACCTCCATCAACGCAAAAGACATTGGCTTTGAGTTTATACGAAGAAGATAAAGTCGCCATGGACTAGGAGGGTTATACACCATATATGTTTGTGTAATATGTAATTCTGGAAAATTGTATTGCCATGATTGCACAAAATGGGTTTGGAAAAATTTGGGTGAATGCAGATGTGTGGGTGGAAAGCCAACCTATACCAATATTATATCTATCATTGTTTTGATGTCTTTGCACGAAAATGTATGGCGCATTTAGAGCAAAGAAATAAAGTTTGGAATCAATATTTTTCTAAAAATCAAAGGTGGGAAAGGTGGAATTATTGAAACTGGAATTTGCTGAGTTTTGACAGGTGGCAAGGTGAGCTTTCAATTCTCCTTGGCCGGTAGGACCTCTACACTTATTATCTGGTAAAGGCGGTTTTTTATTTCATTTCGTGGGTTCCATAAACTGACTGATTTGATGGATGTAATTAAAATCATTCATTTATTCATATCCTGACTGGTCTGATGGACGTAATTAAAATCATTCATTCATTCATATCGCCATTATTTTTTTATTTTTTTATTTTTTTGCCAAACAAGAACATCCTGACATTGAAAATAAATATGACAGTACCTAGGCCCGAATCAATAAAAAAATGCCATGCGTTTTACGACATTCCACTGTAATCTTTGACTCATCCGAATGGGCAATTAACATGTGAGAGTGTGTTGAGTAATTTACAGATAACCATGGAATCTGAAGAATGTCAGCTGAATTCATGTTGGAAAGGTTTTTGTGTGTGTTGATGTGTACTGCGGATCATTTTTTCCCAATATTTAAATTCCAACATGTTGTTACTTCTATTACAAGATATTTTCCTGCCTCTCTACGATAAAGTGAAATCAAGGTATAGACATCCATCAACGCATAATGGAAGTATTTTTATCGGATGTTATAGATAGAAACACTTTGGTTTACATTGGATAGAGAATCAAACGTGACTTATCAGCACATTCCATATTTTTTGGTATGCACCAACCAACCTAGGTCACAGACTAGTCTAGAGTTAAAACTTTCCTATAATACCATGAATGGCTATCCATTGACAATAATCCCTTAAGTATTGTCATTCTAAGATCAAACTGGAAGGATTCATTGTGTTGATGTTGGTACTGTATTCGTCTAATGTCTAATTATCTTCAACTATGTTAATTAATTTTGATATTGTTATCAAGATTCAATCGTGTAGTTTTTCAAGTCAAACTCATTGACCTATGTTTCATGAGTAGTGGTTCACAATAACCCATCTTTCGAGTCAAACGCATTAACCCATGTTTCATGAGTAGTGGTTCACAATAACCCATCTCTCATGATAATGAATAGTCCACTTAGCACTCATTGCATCTAGGTGATGCTCATAGGGGTGAAGCATTGGGCCTTCCCGAGAGGTCACCCATCCCAATACTTCTCCAACTCAATGCCATGGAATATTTCTTTATAGTGCATGTGGCATACATGAATAGGATTTCATGTTTAAGAGGCACGATCATTGGCATGAAAGGTTTCAACTTTTAGAATCATTCCTTTTCAATGAGGGTTCATTATTCTATATACTCTCATACGAATCTTATTAATAAGTTATCGGTAGGATATTTTAAGTTGAGTTTATGTATAAATAGGAAGTTCTCAAAGTAATATGAACATGAATAATAAATGATTTAAGATTTTCAATAATATCGATGAACAATAGATAAAACAAAATTCGTGTATGGTAAAAGTCATAAGTTAAGTCTTACAGAATTAAGTCTTATGACTCAAAAATAATGACAAATGTATATTGATAGGTATGTGCAATGGGTATTTTAAAGATTGGTTAATATGAAAGATAGGAAAGCCCAATCATTAGGCTCTGGTACCAAATGTAATGTCACTTTTCTCCAAAATTATTTAAGTGTTAGCGGCAGATTTAGTGGATTAAATATTAGAATAAAGACAATTTAAACGCTACAATATTATTAAAATGGATGTGAATAACCAATGCAAAAGGTAATATGTGATAGTTTATTAAGAAACTCCAAAATAGATAGTTAGCATGATAAATTGAATACACATCCATATATTTCATATACGTTAACAACAAAATCATATATATATATATATATATATATATATATATATATATATATATATATATATATATATATATATATATATATATATATATTCTCAATATAATTTAGAATCAATGGTTTTAATACTTATCTAAAAAGTCACTCTCACTCTAGGAAGATGTCAGTGGTACTGGCTCTTTTTATGTAGCAGTCTGGGAGAGATAAGTGGACTTCACTGCTCTACATGAATGTTGGTTCCACTGGAACAATGCTCAACACATGTACAATAACCATGCCCTGGCCAAAACCATCCTGAGTGCACCTCTATACCCCAAGTTGGACACACACATAAGGTGTGCCCCCTTCTTTGTCTTGTCCATAGCTCACCAACCACTTCCTTCTTCCTTGAATGTTCTTCTTGCTTGAATGTTCTCCATGCTTGAATGTTTTCCACGTCTCACACAAATGCTTTATATAAGTCTTAAGGGGTGGTTTCCAAACCATCACACCCTTTCACAAAGGTTGCCTCTAATAATTATTTAAATAAATAATTATTTTTCCCCTTTTTTAAAAGGTATTTATACATATTCTTTATTAATATCTCTTGTAAGCAAAGGATCATAATATCCTTTTATTTTCTATCTCCCTTTTTAATTTTTCCAAGGATTATTTCATAACTTTCTCTTCTCTTGGGGAAAAAGTCACATAACAGGTACTAAGTGGGTTTTTAGAAAGAAACTGAATGAAGATGGAGAAGTGATTTGAAACAAGGCCAGACTTGTGTGTAAGGGATATGCTGAAGTTGAAGGAATTAAATTTGAAGAGACATTTTCTCCTGTAGCAAGACTGGACATAAACAAAAAAAAATTGGCTCTTTTAGCATTCAATAATTTCAAGGCGTATTAGATGGATGTGAAGTTTGTATTCTTGAATGGTCAGTTAGAAGAGGAAGTTTACATTGATCAACCTGAAGGCTTTCAATGCTCAAATAATTTGGATTTTTCATTCAGATTGAAAAAGGGTTTGTATGGGCTTAAACAGACTCCTAGAGCTTGGTATCCCAAGCTAGACAAGTATTTGCAACAACAGCGGTTCGACAGAGGTAATCCAGATAGCAACTAATATATCAAAATAGAAGGTGACAAGTTATTGATTATTGTTGCCTATGTTGATGACATTATCTTTAGTGGAAGAAGTGATGACATGTGCAAGGATTTATGGAATACAATGTAGAGTGAATTTGAAATGACAATGCTTGGAGAATTATCTTTCTTCCTCGGTTTACAAATTGCTTAGTCAGATAAAGGCATATTTATTTCTCAAAACAAATATATATAGGAGATGTTGAATAAGTTCGATATAGAAGAATGTAAACAGGTATATACACCAATGGTTATTGCATGTAAGCTAAGTAAAGATGATGAGTTGACTCCAATAGACCAGACCTTGTATAAGTCCATGATTGGCAGTTTATTTGAATGTGACTACATCTAGACTAGACATAATGCAGACAGTTGGAATGGTAGATATATGTCAAGAAACACTAAAGGAAACACATGTCAAAGTAGTAAAGAGAATATTCAAATATCTAAAGGCTATAATGAATTTTGGTTTGTGGTACCCTAAGAGTAAAAAAAATTCACTTTGACTGCATACACAAATGTAGATTGGGCAGGAAGCATAGATAATTTGAAGAGTACAAGTAGCGGAGCTTTCTTTCTTGGTAATAGTCTTGTACAATGGTTGATCAAGAAACAAGATTTGATTTCCTTATCTATAGCATAAGAATAGTACATTGCAACAACTTTATGTTGCACTCAGGTACTACATATGAAATAGAACTTGAAGGAGATGAAGATTAAATTTGATGAACCTATTTCTATTTTGTGTGATAATACTAGTGCCATAAACATCTCAAAGAATCTAGTAATTCATTCAAGGACAAAGCATATTACAATCAAGTATTAGTTATCACTTTCTAAGGGAAAACGTTATAGAAAAGTAGGTGAAGTTGGATTATATTGAACCAAGGAGAAGGTGGCATATATTTTCACTAAACCGCTTCCTAAGGAGACTTTTGAGTTTCTCCAGAAGAAGTTGAGATTTTTTTCTCCCTCTTGAATCAAGAGGAATTACAAGCTTAGGGGGAACATGATCTCCCTGCTATAAGAAGGCTTAGTGCTCTTGCAAAAAAAATTTAGAAGTAGTATGGTATGGACTCAGGGGAAGTCTATCTGGGAAACAAGATTTTGGATTGTGCAAAGTAACCAAAAATTCAAAGGGGAAGTGTTGACCTTTTCCATTGATGTCAAAGGGGGAGAAGTGGAACTCAATATGCTATATCCTCTAAGGGGGAGAAATGGAACTCAAAATAAGATTTATCTTCATGTGTGGCTGGCATTTTGTTGTTTACCATCAATGAAAAATGGGGAGATTGTTGAACAAAGGGTATCATTGATGTCAAAGGAGATATGAGTAGAGGTGGCACTATATTTTTAGGAGAACAATATGAAATTTTACTATCATACATATCTATGTTGGTAATTGTACTGTCATATCATTTTGAGTTGTAGAAGTATATATTGTTAGCTATATTGAAAAAATAAGTTGAGGTATTGTCTATACTATCATACTACATCTATTCATAGTATCAGATGTGATCCAAAAGTTTATACTAGAATGTTTTAGGGCAGAGAAATTTCTCTGACAATAAAATTATGTTTAGTAGGCATGTTTGGCTTTATGGTTTGAATAGAGAGTATTTCTACACATGTTTTATCATATTCCAAAGTTTTTGGAGGATATGTTCAACATGCAAGAAATTTGAAATGGCATAAGTCTCATTGTGCTTGTTTTTCAACCATTTGGTGTTTGTGAACTATTTGGTAATGGCTAGTAGAATGCAAATTTCAAAATTAGTGTGTGGTCTTAAGATAGGACCTGGTTAAGATTCCTATGGAAGTGCATGGTATCATATTCTTTTGGCGACAAAAAATTTAATTTAGGACCGACCTGTTACACTTTTCATGAAATTTGAACTTAGATCCACCTTATGTCATCTTGGTTATTTGGAAAGCCCTAGCTAACAAAGAGTAATATTTTATGTGATATCTTGTATATAACCATATGTTGTAGGGATGCACAATGTGAATTATAATTGAAGAAGAAGGTGAAGAGTTTTATACAAGAAAATAATTGTGTGAGCATGTTTTTACAATATGCTACTATCAGAAGATATTAAGAAGTGTAGTAGTGTGTTTGAATCAAGTTCAAACTTTTTGCAAGCTATGTAATCAATATTGTAGGTATGTAAGCTTTGTCTTTGTAATTTTCACAGGATTAGTGTTCTACTCATAGATTTGGTGCTTAGATCATTGTATTGGAGATTGGTGTCTCTTGTAGGTTGGTGCCTACAAATACATTTGGGAATTGGTATCTCTAATAGGTTGGTTCCTACTTCACATTGTAAAATTCACTTGTAATATTATTGCATTGTGGAGCTAGATTTGGAAAATAGATCCAAGAAGCCATTCTTTCCATGGTTTTTCCCATCTTGGGTTTCCACATATATCTAGTTTTCTCTTGTGTGGATGTGTGTGCTCATAATAAGTGCTTGATTAGTAGTAGTGAAGATTCAAGTTTCATACTTAGATATATGTGTTAAAGTTATGAATTTTAAATAGATTTGATCTACTGATTCACCCCCCTCCCCCTCTCAGTAGATTGTGTTCCCTTCAATAGTATGTTCTAGAATGAAAAAATATTCATATGGAAGCTATTAATAATTTCTTGCAACTTTCCTCATGATTGAGATGACAAAGAAGTTTTGGAGGCATTCAAAATTGTAGCTCTAGATAAATAGAATTTACTATGTGAATTATTCACACATAATTTATTGGCTTTGGAGTATACTAACTTATTCATTAATAATTTTGTGAGAAAAGTAAAAATAAGATCATTCATTTTTACCATGAAAAATCAAGTAGCCTAGCAACAGAGGACAAAAGAATACTATAAGGTAGATAATTGGATTCTTGATGAGGCATCAACATCATAAAGAATAAGCCTTCTAGAGGTAGTTTGAAAGGACACTCCAATATCATTCCATAATTGCAAAATTACATCAGTAGCATGAAATTATGCTATGAAACACTTTCAGATGTCATTCTTGGTCTCCTAAAAGAAGCTTTTGTGCTTGTGATGAAAGATATAAATCCTTACACATGAAACTAAGGAGAGAAAAAGTATCTCTAGGGAACATCATGTTGTCCTTCTAAAGGGCCAAGTTAGTTGTAGAGTTAATGGATAAATATAGGGAAAATGGATAGGAATAAAATTTGGACCTCGCATTCTTCTCCAACTAATCATCCCACTATATTTTAGTTGTGATCAATTTGAATGGGATTTGAAATATGGAAATAAAATGTGGAGAGTGCTAGATGCTCCATGCTTAACCTTGGGGAAATAGATCCTTCAACCCATGTGATTTATGACAACAACCACAAAAATAGAAATACTGCAATAGGAGAGAAGAAAGTAGGTAGTAGTAGTAGTAGTAGGAAAAGGAATAAGCAAGAGCACCTACTTAATCTTAGGTTTGTGGGAGTGATGAGGTGTAAACATTGACCTTATTATTAGGATAAATTTTCCCTTTTTGACCATCCATAACATTTTCCATGTTAGAATCAATATGATTACAAAGTAAATTATCTTCAATCTTGATTGAAAAGAATATATGAATGCTTGTTATCTTGTCTATGTCAAAAAAGGATTTTTAATGTTGATGATTATGGTATAAATGTGTGTTTCTATGAAAATAGGGCATTAGATAATTCTCAAGAAATATGGATTCTCCAGAATATGAATATTATGTTACATCTCTGGAAGCTCCAAAATTTCACATATTTGGAAGGTTCAAAATTTCCACGTCAACTATAAAATTATCACAAAATAAAGTTACTAGATGAAGAGTTCTAGAGGAAGCTATCTCCTTTCCTACAAAAATTCATAAAGAGATACAATGTCAATGTTGATCCTCTGAAGGGAAATTAAGATAGAAATCTCCTATTCAATGATGATTTCATCAAGATAAAATACTTTGTTTAATGCAACCAAGACTACATTGATGGATTTATGTAATAGAATTTCAACAATATTGGTGCATGTTACCCATGATTCTATAGTTTAGGTATTAGATTAAATATGTGTGTGTGTGTGTGTGTGTTTGTATGAATATCAATGTTCATTTAGCACCATAAATTGTCACCCTTGAAAATTTCACACTATGTTTTTCTCCCCTTTAAGTTATTGAACCTAATTAAGCTCTTAATTTCCTAAATTATGCATTATGTGGCCCAATTTAAAACACTTTCCAACAATTTACAAGCATAAAACAAATTATCTCATTTAATACTCTCCCTCGACTCTTTAAAATCCCCAAAATAGGGCAAGGACACTAGTGCCTATGTCCCCCTATTTTGTCTCCAAATTTAAATATGTCGGTGTCATCATTTTATTATTTAAAATTCAAATATATAAAGTCAGCCATCGAGACTTAATTTTTAGGAAATTAGAATAATAACAATGAATACCTAGTTATTGCATCATTTGGACATTAATAAGAGAGATCTAGAAGGAATTAATGAGAATTTATTATCAAGCAATTATCAAGAGCATTATTCAGCAAGTCAAGAGCAACCATTAGTGTTTTATTACAACAATTCAAGATTCAAGCATCATTTCAAAGTGTATGTGAGTTCATGTGTGTTCATGTTATCATCATTATATGAAGGCTAACCTTTGTTGTAGGTCTCCAAATAATTTAAGCATCCAAGCAAATCAAGCAAGCAAGATCCAAGACCTTGAGGTGATGTGTATGAATTCAATCCTTCAAGGAAGCCATTGAAGGGTGGTGAGTTGCAGCACTTTGTGATTTCATCATTCCTTCCTTTCGTTTATCCATTTATCATTGACATTGACATTGTGGAAGTGGAAAAACTTACACGGGGTTTGACTGAGGAAAGCCCCTAAATGGCCCAACATTTTCCCTCCCTTTGAATGTGTATTTTTTAGGTATGAAGAGGATTAAAGAAGTTTGAAGGTCAATTATTCATTGTTGCATTCAAAACCCTACACCCCAACAACTCACATAAACTCACCTACAAAAATATTTGACAACTTTGTAGATGGGAATAAAAAGCTCAAATCTGACACTTGAGGACTATGAAACAAATTTGAAAATACCTACAAGGACAATGGTGCCCCTAGAGGAAACGTCCTAAAAAATCTAGCTGAAATTTATATCACAGGTGCACAATGTCCTTCTCAGCCCATATCTGGTGTCAAAATTTCTATTATAGCTTCTCATTTTTTGAAGTCTTGCATTTTTAGATTAGGGAATATAGTTTAATTAGGTTAATATAAGCAATTCAATTCTAATTCATTTCCTAGGCTCTAAAAGATGTAGATCCAGGTATGATTGGCTCACCTTCAAGGTTGAAAGTCAATATAAATATCTTGATTTGCATTCTAATGTTCTTTTGAAAAAGGAAATGATCCTAGTGTTCTATGTATTAGACCTAGGATCCTTTTTTCATCAAAATAGTCCAATAAAAAACTCTTGATACATGAATCAATATAGAATCACTTTGTTTAGTTGCATATGGTTGTTATTTCCTATTTTAAAAAAACATTGTGATTTTTTAATGACTCTATAGGTTGAATAATTTTGTTCTCTGATGATTTGGCCACTCAACTAAGGAATTAGAACAATGTTGTAGAGATAAGTAGTTTTTTTATTTAGTATATTATGTCTCAATAATTGTGTCTATATAATTTGTACATATAGCTTAAGTTTTTATATGTTGTCTATGTTTATTGTTATGGTCTTCTATATATTTATGTGCTATGAAAATTTTGCATTCAATAGATATAAAAGTATGTGATGTTTTTTAAGTTCTTTTGCATGTCTATGTGATGTGAAATTCTTACATTTTGTAGAAAGGAAAAGGAGCACATAGTTTAAACTTAGGAAGTTGGATTATTTGAAATTTTTGAAAAGATAATAGATTAGTTTGAAAATATTTTATTTTAAACAACTTAGTAGTTAATTTTTTTGTTTCATTACAACAATTTTTTTTAAAAATTCTATACATTACATTACAAATGTTTCCACAGATTAGAATCTTAAATGTTTTTCTATTTAGTGTTTACTTCAACTTAAGTAATCTTTGTTTCCTAGATTAAAACTACACATTCAAATATGATGTCTAAATTTCTCTTGTATATATTCTTGGATACTACCTAGTTTGACAAGACATTAATTGACTAAAGTATGAGACTTGATGACATCTCATTAGTTTCCAAGGCTATAATGTAATGTCCCCAATTTTTTCGAGCATAAGAGTTCAATGGTTTTAGCCTATTCTTGGCCCTTGTAGGCTAATATGTCTGGTTAGAGGGTCTCTTTTGGCGGTGATCAGAGGAATCTCTCCTTTAGCGTCTCATGTGGGTACAAGCATAGCCTTCAATTGATTCAGTTTTATATACTTACTATTTATAGTAAGTCAGCCGGCAAGCAATTCTATTTATACCAGGGCACCTCAAGTTCACATGTTGGCAATGTCGATTCCCAAATTTAGTTGAGTTGGTGAAATAGGAGTTTTGCCTAAGTTATAACATTTAATTATTATTAAAGGTGACTTTAATAATAATTAATATTTTAATATTATATTATAACATTATATTTGCACTTTATGACTTGAGGGTCCATTCATCATTAAAAGGGGGGCCATTTTAATTAATTACTTGGGTGCCAATTTCAAGGACATATTTTAATATTCCAAAGTGCAAACATTATATTATTTTAAAATGATTTAAAAGGAAAATTGGAGGGGATCAGCCTATTATCTTTTATCCCACATTGGTGAGAAAAGTGTATGAGCTCCTCCAGGAAAAGTATAAAAGAATCTTAAGGGGCTCATTTGGAGACATCCAGATTTGATATTGATGATTTGATATTTGTTTGAAGATTTTCTCTTTGGCGTTTGGGGAAAGGAGCCCTAGGATTTCTGCAAGCGTATCGGCTTTGGAGAATGGAAACTCTCCATTGTATCAGCATTCTGACGTTGTGAAACTATCAACTGAAGATGCTTAATTGATTGGCTTCATCCAGGAGTCAACATTGTTCTTCATTAGATTTACAGGAGAGATTGTTTCCGAGTATGCATATATTTGTAAAAGCTTTGAAAGGAAATCAATAAATTTATTTCATTACTGCAAAAGGGTTTATATTTACATTTCTAGAATTTTATTTCTTGCCTGACAATCTTTGAGAAAATACAAAAAATCCCCAATTTTGTGAGCATCAGAGTTCAGTGGTTTTAGCCTATTCTTGGCCCTCGTAGGCTAATATGTCTAGTTAGAGGGTCTCTTTTGGCAGTGATCAGAGGAATCTCTCCTTTAGCGTCTCGTGTGGGTTCAAGCTTAGCCTTCAGTTGATTCAATTTTATATACTTACTATTTATAGTAAGTCAGTCAGCAAGCAATTCTATTTATAGCAGGGCACCTGAAGTTCACATGTTGGCAATGTCGATTCCCAAATTTAGTTGAGTTGGTGAAATAAGGAGTTTTGCCTAAGTTATAACATTTAATTATTATTAAAGGTGACTTTAATAATAATTAATATTTTAATGTTATATTATAACATTATATTTGCACTTTATGACTTGAGGGTCCATTCATTATTAAAAGGGGGGCCATTTTAATTAATTACTTGGGTGCCAATTTCAAGGACATATTTTAATATTCCAAAGTGCAAACATTCTATTATTTTAAAATGATTTAAAAGGAAAATTGGAGGGGATCAGCCTATTATCTTTTATCCCACATTGGTGAGAAAAGTGTATGAGCTCCTCCAAGAAAAGTATAAAAGAATCTTAAGGGGCTCATTTGGAGACATCCAGAATTGACTATTTGATATTTGTTTGATAATTTCTCATTGGCGTTTAGGGAAGGGAGCTCGAGGGTTTCTACCAGTGTTTCGGCTTTGGAGAATGAAAACTCTCCATTGTATCAGCATTCTGAGGTTGTGAAATATCAGCTAAAGGTGTTCACTGTTGGCTTCATCCAGAAGTCAAGTCTGTGCTTCATCATATTTATTGCTTCAGATCTACAGGAGATTGTATTTCCGGGTATGCACATATTTGTAAAAGCTTTGAAAGGAAATCAATAAATTAATTTCATTGCTGCAGTAGGGTTTATGTTTACATTTCTTGAATTTGATTTCTTGTCTGGCAATCTGTGAGAAAATACAAAAAATTACAAACCCACATCATTCAGCATAAAAATTAGAAGTAGAGACAGGCAGGTCTCTTACAGTGGTATCATAGTGGTTTCCTGCCATCTTGTGTTGGGAATTTTTTTTTTTCAAAAATTGTAGAGATAATCATATTCAAAAAATTAATATTCAGATTTCTAGGGTTTGAATTTTTTTTCAAAAGAGTTTTTATGATCTGAATATCAAGGGAAGGTTTCTATGATTGGAAACTAGGATTGATCATTTTTAGTGAAGAATACAATTGCAAATGACTTTCAGATATCTCTAATTTGAAAGAATGAACCGTATAATTGTAAACCATTCTCAGATTTGAAGGAATCGATTAGGGGTTTATGTTGTTCGTATGGAGTTAAATTGTGTTTTTGAAGCCAGCCGCTTCTCCAAAAACGAAAAGGCATCAACAAGATTAAATATCGTGGCTTTATCAAGCTTCATAGGTGCACAAGAAGACAAGAGTTGACAGGAAATTGAATATAATATTCAATTGCAATAGTTGTCTTTAATCAAGGCATCAGAGGGATGTTTTTAGCAAAAATGATATTGAATTTTTTAATCTTTACAGCCACCTAGAGGGAAATCGTGATTTTCTTTAAGAGGCCGATAATTCTCATCAGATGGTAAAAAATCAAAGCCGATAGAGACAAGTGAGTTTTCAGAAAAGACAAAATTCAAAAGAAAAATTGTGGGAGCTTGGACTGCGACATGGAGAAGAGGACGAACTTAATTCAGCCTCTTGAACTTTTGGCATCGGGTTTGTTTATTGTGGAGGAAGACAAGACAAATTACAGGAAGGACAAATTTTAAAGGGATTAAAGCTCGATGATATTATATAGTGTGTTTCATTGAAGCATTAAATAGTAGATTGAGTGCAAATCAACTACATATTGTAGGTGTAGAAAAGGTTACATCAATGGCTGCTTGTAGCCGGTATAGAATTAAGGATGGAAGATTGTTACCTACCTTTCTTCCTGCTCTACCAGAGAAGGAAAATTCTATGTAGGAACTCATGGAAAATCTCACACAAGATGTTCAGGACTATGACAGGAGTGTGACAAGGCTTCTACAACATCCAAAAAATTTAGATTATTTGCTTACAAAGAAAAATAAAGTACACACTAATGCAAATAATCTTATTAGTACAGAGGAAAAGGAAAAGAGGGTCAAACTTGAAGAGGATGTTGGTACTTTTGTCCCTCAAGAAGTTGTTGTTAGTCATGATAACAATTTTGATTTTGATAGAAACTATCCTTTGCTTGAGCTTAATGATGAATTAGAAGTCATGGTAAGTACAAGAAATGTTATGGCAGAACCTTTGAATGTTGGCATGCATGATATAGGTGTCAAACATGAAGATAGCATGGAAATTTTGACCCATAATTGTTTTGATTTTCATGATAGTGGTAAGGAAACTTTGCATCAGCATGAGACGATAACGATTTCATAGGTGGATGATGTTTCTACGGAGTTTCCACATGTTGGTACTCAAGATTTGGGTATAGATGATGCAATTTATGATGAAGATTCATGCGATAGTGAGTCTGATATTTCATATAAGACCTTAGAAAACAAAATAGAAAATTCATCTATTGGCAGTGAATCCCAAGATCATGCTTTGGATGGACATGCAGTGACTTTGGTAGCAAAAGTGTGTGAAGATATTGTCATAATAGTGGCTTCTAACTTGCCAGTCAAGCCATCTTATGAGGTACATAGTAGCAGTACCTTTGATGATATTTTGTGCAAAGTTGATAGCACACACGATGCTGCTTATCAGATTGTTGAACCAATTCAAGAGTACAATTCAATTTATTGTTCTAGGGATTCAGAGATGGATGATTCATATCAGTATGGAGTGATTGTGCAGTTTGTGAATAATTAATTATTTGAGTTTGGTGGTGATTTGATCTATGATAATCCACTCTTTGAGTTGGAAGCCAATCATACTTCTGATACTAGTTCTGGGTTCAGTGATAATCGCAGTGTTTGGGATTGTTCCAGTGCATCGAGATTCCAGACAGGACTCTCAGAGGAGTTTAATAGGGTGTACACGGTGAGGATTGCTTACAATTTTTTCTTTGATTCACCTGTACATGATTCATATTCGATGCACAATTCTTGTGCATAGGGTGATTCTCTTGGTTCATTCAATTTGAGTAACTCATTACTGTGTGCAGAGTTACCATCTTCAGAAGATGGGACTAGAGGTTGCAAGTACCTGACTCAGTTGTTTGTAGGGGATTACTTGCAGGGACAACAGTCAATTATCCACCATGTTGAAATGTATCCAATAGGGTTTGCTAATTCTATGTCATAGGGATTTCATTTGGATGCATTGTTACAGAGTGACTATGGTGTCTATTGGCATGATGGTTTGGCTAGTTATCACACCCATGGGTGTTTAGCAGAGGACAAAGAGAGATTTCATATAGCAGATACTTCTAGATGTTCTTATCACTACATGACTGATGGATGTGAGTTTAGATTGGATTGGGATCTAGGTGGTGACAGGTTTGGCACTGAGTATTGGATGGGTCCCATTGGGCTACTTCACCACTCTCAGCATGGTGAAGTTGGAAGCAGAGAAGCGAAGCAAAAATCTAAGAATGTCAGACATGGTAGACCTTCATTCTGGGTTTTGGATCTAGGGATATCTTGCACAGTTGTGTTTTTGTTGATGCTACAGGAGATAGTTAGAGATGTGTGGGACACTTCACAGTTCTTCTTTTGGGCCTTCCAAGGAGTTGGGTTTCTTTGCAGTAGAGATTGCTTGAGGACAAGCAATTTCAGGGAGGGTGGATTGTAATGTTCCCAATTTTGCGAGCATCAAAGTTCAATGGTTTTAGCCTATTCCTGGCCCTTGTAGGCTAATATGTCTAGTTAGAGGGTCTCTTTTGGCGGTGATCAGAGGAATCTCTCCTTCAGCGTCTCGTGTGGGTTCAAGCATAGCCTTCAGTTGATTCAGTTTTATATACTTACTATTTCTAGTAAGTCAGCCGGCAAGCAATTCTATTTATACCAGGGCACCTGAAGTTCACATGTTGGCAATGTCAATTCCCAAATTTAGTTGATTTGGTGAAATAAGGAGTTTTTCCTAAGTTATAACATTTAATTATTATTAAAGGTGACTTTAATAATAATTGATATTTTAATATTATATTATAACATTATATTTGCACTTTATGACTTGAGGGTCCATTCATCATTAAAAGGGGGGCCATTTTAATTAATTGCTTGGGCTCCAATTTCAAGGACATATTTTAATATTCCAAAGTGCAAACATTCTATTATTTTAAAATGATTTAAAAGGAAAATTGGAGGGGATCGACCTATTATCTTTTATCCCGCATTGGTGAGAAAAGTGTATGAGCTCCTCCAGGAAAAGTATAAATGAATCTTAAGGGGCTCATTTGGAGACATCCAAAATTGATTATTTGATATTTGTTTAATAATTTTCATTGGCGTTTGGGGAAGGGAGCATGAGGATTTCTACCAGTGTATCGACTTTGGAGAACAAAAACTCTCCATTGTATCAGCATTCTGAGGTTGTGAAATATCAGTTGAAGGTGTTCACTATTGGCTTCATCCAGAAGTCAAGTCTGTGCTTCATCAGATTTATTGCTTCAGATCTACAGGATGTAAAAGCTTTGAAAGGAAATCAATAAATTAATTTCATTGCTGCAGTAGGGTTTATGTTTACATTTCTTGGATTTGATTTCTTGTCTGGCAATCTATGAGAAAATATGAAAAATTACAAACCCACATCATTCAGCATAAAAATTAGAAGTAGAGACAAGCAAGTCTCTTACATATAAAAAATGGAAGAGTTTTTATACTCATCATAAAAACCATATTTCTTTTCATTTTTCTCATCCTTATAGTCTATTGTAAAATCCTTAGGCTTGTTGTACTTCCAATATCTAGACTTGTCCTTTCTAGGGGATTTGATTATCCCATGGGATTTGGATATAGAATTATCACTTTTCTTTCCTTTCTTCTTACATTTCTCTTTCAATATCCAATGAATAGGTAGGGCCTCCTTTGGTCAATTCAAAAGCTTCACTATACATTTCTATAAAAAATTGCATTTCTCTTTCAATATTCAATGAATAGGTAAGGCCTCCTTGGTCAATTCAAAAGCTTATCTCTACAAATCTAAAATAAATGATGCAGTTGCCTCAACCATTTTGAGTTTAAATATATTATTCTTAATTTCTATCACCGAGTTATCCCACAAGCATTGAAAATAACATAACAAATTCATGGAATAATACTCATCCTAAAATCTCAATTTTTAAGCAAAGGTAACTAAAACAATGTCTGCAATGGCTCGCTCCCTGCATGTGAAATAGGTACACTGGGTAGATAATATTGATTTTGCTTCGCCTTCATTATCTGATGACAATTACAACCCTTCTTCTTCTGAAAAACATCAATATCCTCTAGATAATACCTTTGTATCTTGGAAAGATAGGGGTATTCTCGAAACACCCAAGTTGAGCAACTCACATCACATAAAGAATTTGTTTGGGTGTCATTTTGGTCACCCTAATTGACATGCTTTGTCAATTCAAGAAAACCCTTATCGAGGAGGTACGAGCAAGGAGGAAAACTAGTGAAATAAAAATTCTCATTAGGATGGAAATCAAAATAGGGAGGGAAATTACTCCAAGATTGGTTCTTCCTCGGAAAGGGATTACAAAAATTCTGCTACTGGCTACCAGGGTTTGAATCATCAGACAAATCATTCCCAAAGGATACAACAACATTTTAACAACAAAGAAAATTAGGGTTTTCACCCCTCTCATTTTGGTGGGCTGAGGAGCAAAAATTTGGACATTCAACACCCTTCTCATTTTGGTGGGTTGAGGTGTAGAAACTCACGTGGTGGAAAGGTTTTTAGAAACCCTAATATTAGGGCTTCTAGAAACCACACATTTCAATCTTCTAGTGGTGACAAAGGTTCTTGGCGGCTGAGAAATAGCTTTCAATGGGTGACTTCCATGGAAAGTTCGAAACAAACCAGACCCACTTCTTAGAATGGATTTCCACCAGAGAATGAACCAAAATGGAGACTTATTCCAATTATTCCTCTTCATCTAGAGGCTCAATATGCTGACTACAAACAAAATGGTCTTTTTTTTCAAATATGGGGTGAGGATTGACCACTTTCTGAAATCCATTCCTTGATAATTTAGACAATTGGTATGAAGCTTTTGATTTAATTATGGTTTCAGCTTCATCATTCTTTATTTTATTCAAGAATGCTACTATTAAAAATAAGCTTCTCTGCAAAGGGCCTTTTTGGTGTGGTAATACTTTTTTGGGAATATTTGACTGGAGGAAAAAATATGTCTTTAGATACCCTAAAAATTTCTCCTCTCTCGGCACGTGCTTTTCCATGCCCTCCCTTCCAGTGAAATATCTTAAATCTTCATCTATTAAGCAGATTGTCTCACATTTTTGTGACTTCCTTAAAAGTGAAATTTTTATCACTAATGGAAAACCTATTATTAGAGTTTGGGCCCTTATTAAGAATTTCAAAGTCCTGCCTCCTAAAGTGTGACTTTCTTCTAAGAAGGAAGATTTGTTTCAAACGATTAAATATGAATCTTCAATTTGGAAAGAGGCTAATATCATAGTTGACTCAGACATCTTCCCCTGAGCTGAACCCTTAGATTTTTCTGCTATTACTCATACTTTGGGTGCAATACCTTCCTCAAATTGTGTTCAGTCCCATTCTTCGTCCACTTTTTCTAAGGAACAGTTTGAACCTCCTTCTAATCATTGCATGGGCACCAATCAGACCTCGTATAGTACACAATAGCCTCACTCTTCTTCTCTTTTGAAACAAAAGGATCTTGAATCTTTGCATTTTGATATTGGGGCTACGAATTTGGTGGACTCTCCTTCCCAAAATATTGTCGCTAAAAGTGTCATGGATTTTGTAGTTTTGTCCTCCAATACTTTGGAATCACGTTCTACCAAGTTTTTGGCTCCGATTACCCATGCTAATGATACCATCTCCCTTGTCAACAACTTTATTTGTCAGAGTAACAAAATTTCTCATTATGAGGATCTTCTTAACAGTTCAAATGATGAATGAATGAATTTTGTGAATGAAGCAATGTTAAAAGCTATGGAAGGCCTTATTGAAGAAATCATTGATGAATTCCTAGTTGAATCTACTCCTAAGCTCAATTCTCCTAACCCCCCAATTTCATAGAACTAGCTTCAAAAAGAAAATTAGATTTTTCTGAGGATACTTTTGTCTCCCCACATGCCACTTCCTCTTCCACCCCTTTGGATTCCTTCTCTTCTCCCCCAATTTCCCAATCAGATTCGGATGTTAAAGCTCTCACCACACCTAGAAGTAAGTGAGGTCATAAATCTCTCAAGGAGAGAACTAATCTACAAATTTTTGTTGGCTTGCAATCAACTTTGGAAATGAGTCTTCGTTCATCTATAAAGAAGGGTGAAGATAGGGGTCCCTCCCCTCAGACCCTTCAAGTTTCCCAGTATGATTCTATTGTGGGGTGCAAAAGCTCAGAAAGAAATCTAAGAACAAGGAGAGACGTTATCTCTCCTCAAGCACAATGAGGATCCTATCATAGAATGTTAGGGGCTTAAACGCCCCTAACAAAATATGCTTAATTAAGTGTCAACTTTACGACGCTTTCTTAGATATCATCCTCCTTCAAGAAACAAAATTATCTCTTCACTCTACTTTGGAAATGTTTGGCTCTTGGAAAAATTGGGACCTTATTGCTTCTCCAGCTTAGGGAGACTTAGGAAGCCTTGTAATTTTGTGGAATAAAAACTTAATAAAAGTGGATCAGGTTGAATCTTCATCCAACTGGATTAATGTAAAGGCTACATGCTTATGAACAAACAACTCCTTTTGGATTCTAAATGTATATGGTCCTTGCTCCACCACAGGGAAGAGATACCTTTGGAAACATCTTTCTTCTCTCTCTGTGAAGGGGGAAAATGATCTTAAAGTTATTGTTGGGGTCTTCAATGCCATCAAAAATATTTTAAAAAAAATGGAGGAATAACAATCCTGATGGCAGTTATGGAGGATTTCAATAATTTTATTGTGACCAATAACTTATACGATTGTCCTTTCAAAAATGGCACCTTCACATGGACAAATAGAAGGAAGGATTTTTCTCAAATTGCTGAAAAACTTGATTATTTTCTATTATTGGATAATTGGTTAAATGCTTCATGGGATTTCACTTCAATCATTCACACTCTAGTTGGTTTTGATCATTTCCTAATATCCCTCTCAATATTTGAGGATAGAGATATGCTTAAAATCCCTTTTAAGCTAGAGGCAATGTGGTTTAGAGATGCAAATTTTATCAATTTAGTTAAGGACTTGTGGAAAAATTGTCCTTTCATTAGGAACAAGGATGTTTCAACTTAGTATGAAACTCCAAGATTTGAAAAATAAGTTAAAGGATTGGAATAAGAATCATTTTAAAAATATTTTTTTTGAGAAATTGAGGGTAGAATCAAAACTATCTGATCTTTATGAGATGGTAATTAAATTAGGCATGGATAATACCCTCTATAATAGAGAAAAGGAATTAAAAGTCGAACTTGAGGAGATTCTTGCTCGTGAAGAAAGCTATTGGAGACAAAAGTCTAGGGATACTTGGTTAAATGAGGGGGATAAAAATACTAAATTCTTTCATGCCTCAGCTAAACTAAGGAGACAATCAAATAAAATTGTTACCATTCAATCCTCATCAGGTGAGTTGCTCTATACAAAAAAGGAAATTGGTCTAGAAGCAATAAATTTCTTTAAAAAGCTATTATCTCCAGCCTCAGTCCATAAGCAATTTGAGCATAATGTGATTATAGATAATATTCCATCATTAATTTCTGAGAAAAATAATAAATTCTTGATGGCTAAATTTTCTTTGGAAGAAATTTAAAAAGTGGTTTTTTCAATGGAAGTTGAAAAGGCCCTAGGCCTAGACAACTTTACTATCCTTTTCTTTCAAAAATTTTAGGATTTTGTGGCTCATGATATTCTTTCAGCATTGGAAGAGTCAAGGAGGAACGGAATTTTTTTAAAGGAGTTAAATTCAACCTTTCTTGCTCTTATCCAAAAAAAATATGATCCTTCCTCCTTTAATGACTTCTAACCAATAGCTCAGTGTAGCTCAATTTACAAGATTTTTACCAAAGCTATTGTGTCTAGACTTGCAAAGTTGTTCCCCTCAATTATTTTGGAGGAATAAGGGGGATTTTTCCCTGGGAAAGACACCCTTGAAGTTGCTATTTTGGCACATGAGGTTTTGCATTCAATCATGATAGATAAATCCCCTATTGTTATACTTAAATTGGATATGCTAAAAGCATATGATAGGGTAAATTGGGATTTCATGTTGGCCATCCTTAAAAAAACTGGCTTCAGCTCTACTTGGTGCAAATGGATTCTTTCTTGCATCTCTGAAGCTAGATTGTCAGTTATAGTGAATGGAACTCCTCATGGTTTTTTTTCTCCGACTCAAGGTTTGAGACAAGGGGATCATTTTTCTCCCTCACTCTTCATCCTCATGGCGAAAGGTTTGAGTAGATCTATCATAGTAGCTTGAAATTTGGGTATTTGGAAAGGTATAACTATCTAGCCTTTTCCCTCTCCAATTTCTCATTCTCTTTTTTCAAATGACACTCTCCTCTTGGATCAGGCAACTATGGAAGAGGCCAAAGTAATAAAAAAGGTTTTATTTGATTATTGATTGCATTCAGGCCAATATTACAATTCTAAAAATTGAAAACCTTTTTCTTAAATGTTATTTCCATTGTTAAAACCAAGATTTTAAAGTTTTGGGGATTTAAATGTGATTCCCTTCCATGTAAATATATAAGCATTCCCTTCTTCTCTAGGAAAGAAAAAAATGATTTCTTGGACAAACTAATTTCTTCAATCTCCAACATAATTTCACTTTGGAAGTTGAAATGGTTAACCTTTGCTAGGAAATTGGTATTGCTCAAATATGTCTTATACTCTCTCCAAATTTACTTAATGTCAGTTTTGAAACTTCCAAAAGGAAAAGGTAGTGCTATTTAAAATATTTTCAAGATTTTCTTTGGTCAAAAAATGTTTCTTCAAAAAAGAAATTGTCTCTTGTTGCATGGGAGTCTCTTTGTAATCCTATGTCCCAGGGTGGAGTTGGCTTGCATGACATTTTTCTTCAAAATAAATCTTTGGGTGCTAAACTTGCTTGGAAAATATACTCAAAACCAAAAACCAAATGGTGTTGAATTATGCAACATAAATATTTGGATTCACGTGAAAGAGAAAGGATCTTTACTCAAAAGAATCTGCCACAAGGTTCCAAGATTTGGAATTTTATTGCCTCTTATAGATCTGTTATTCTTCCTCGCCTTTCTTGGGTTGTCAATAATGGTGAGAAGGCTCTTTTTTGGGAAGATGCTTGGAATGGTCATAAACCTATTACGTCCCTTGGAAATTGGAAACATATTGAACCTCTTCTTAAAGCTCGATGGGGTAACAAATTAAGAGATTATTTAGAGATTGATCTGACTAACCCTAGTCTTGTTAAATGGAAGGACTTTGAATCTTTACAACTTCCCCATTTTGAAAAGTGTTCTTTACAAGTAGAAATTTTGAAAAGACAGATTTTTCTTTCTAACAAACAAGATGAGATTATTTCGATAAAATCCAGATCTGGACAGTATTGTGCAAAAGAAGGATATAATTCATTGGTTAGACGAAACATAGACAATCCTTGGCCTTTTAATCTTTGTTGGGGATCACATGTTCTTCCAAAAGTGGGTGCCTTTGCTAGGCTTGCTATTAAAGACATAATTCTTATAGGTATGAGATTGGACAGATTGGGAATCACACCTTGATTTCCTCATGTTTACTGTGGGAATGCTTTTGATTATGACGACCACCTCCTAATTGGATGTGATTTTGCTAATAGTTGTTGGACTTGAGTTATGAACAAAATTGGTTGGTCTTGACCTCTTCCTAATTCTATTTTGTGCCTCTTCAATAGTTGGCCTTCTCTTTTTTCCTCTTCATCTTTGTCCTGCATTTGGGAAATTACCCCCTTCATAGTCATCTAGAACATTTGGCTTGAAAGAAACAATAGAATTTTCAGAAAGAAAGCCTCCACTTTGCTTCAAGTCATGTATAAAATTGAGATCTCCATCTCTAAGATGACAACAATTGCTCTCTTCAAGACCACAAGTTCAAAAGGAATATATTCATCTTGGGATGCATTCATTCTAAAAAATTGGAATTTGATTAGACTTCCTAGATTAGGTTTTGTTTCAACAAAGGCCTCTTTTGTGAGTAGAGACTCTATGACATGGATCCCCCCTCCTAGAAACTTTATCAAACTAAATTTTGATGGGGCTTCGAGAGGTAATCCAGGAAATTCAGGCATAGCTGCAATCTTAAGAGATTGGCATGGGAATTATATTGGTGTTGCTTGTGAAATAATCCCTGACTATACCAATAATGTTGCAGAGTTTAATGCATTGAGAATTAGTTTGAGCCTAGCAAAGAAACTTTCTATCTCTCTTTATATTGAAGGTGATTTAATGGTTGTAATTTCAGCTCTAAAGAGAAGAAGTTCTGACTCCTAGCATTTGGATTACATTTTTTCCTTCATTCTGCAACAACTTGAGGATTTTCCAAGTATTCAGATTTCCCATTGCTATAGAGAAGTAAATTCAAATGTTGATACCCATATAAATAAGGAAATTGATGAAGCTCTTCCTTATAAAGAATATTTGGCAAAGGAATGTGTTCAATTATTTCTCAAGAACTAATGCTAAATTTGGGTCTTGCTCTCGTTCTTTAGCATTTTCAAATTTCATTTGGGGCTATATCTAATCAGTAGCGTAATATTTGTTAGTTGCTCCACTTATGACTTGTTACATTCTTGGGAATAGTTTCGTGCCACTTTCCTTCTCCATGGTTGTTCTTCTTGGGACTTGCTTCTCTTGTGCCTCTTGTTTACCATGATGGTAGTTCATGTTGGGAGTATGATTATATTTAATGTTTTCTATTTAATGTTTTCTAACAACCTAGGCTCCTTTTGCTCACGGCTAACAGTTTGTATTTGATGTTTTTGTCTTGGCAGAAGCTATATTTGGTACATGCTTTTGCTTTCACACCTGCTTACCTGATCACACTTCTTAATGCTCTTGTGATTTTCTAAAATTCTTAACATTTGGGGTTGACACCTGTCTCCCCTTCCTCAATTTGTGTCTGCCACAATGAACCCATTTCTTTATGATGGACATTCTTGAGGAATTCGCGGAAGATTTTTTGCATTGGAAATTATGATTTAATGTGGATTTTGGTACTGATTTCATCATCTGGTAGTTGCCAGTATGTTTGGCTAAATTTGGAAAGATTAACTTTCCTCCTCTTTTGTCTGCCTACAAAAGGTTACTCTCATCGACGGGCATTAGAGGAGCCGGTGAATTTTAGAGGCATTTTATCACATGTCTGGTGACATGATTGAAAATAATTGTCTTTTCCAAAGATTGTGCTAAGCTATGACACCTAGCATCTTTCAAGTATCTCCAGGTACATGTTTTGTCAAGCATTAATGGCATCTTATCTCCTCACCTCTATGGGGTACAATTGAAGTTCAAATTACTTAATGGCATTGTCATGTGAGGTCTCAACATATGTGTCTTGGCAACTCTATCATTCTATAAAAATGGTAATTTGGTGGCATTATATTCATATCTTTTACTAGTGTTGCTTTATTGGTCTTGTTGCTATAATGGAT
>VDFB02320397.1:0-84777 GCA_007258455.2 Sequoia sempervirens | reverse complement strand
TGAATAGATGTTGCAGATGAAACATGCATAAGCTAAGGGAATGATGTTGCTTCACAGTTGATCATATGGAATTGAACTTGGATGGGATAAAACAATCATGTTCTTAGGTTGGCATAAAAAATTCATAAAGTGTATTGAAGAAAGTGCAAACCTAAAATCATCAAAGATGGAATGGTTTCAATGTCTTTAGATATTGGACTTAAATTGTTCTTGTTTCCTAGATAAAAGTGGAGTATTTCAACTGGGCGATGGGAGAAAGTGAGGAATATGTAACTCTAGCCCCTCACTAAACTAGGGAATTGGTATTGTTTATGCCTTTCTTAAAAACAAAATTTGGAATGGATATGTTCATAAATTTGTTTCAAAATCTAATTCTAGAGATCTAAGAATAGCAAGATCTAAGAGAGTCGTGACAAAGATGAAATCCTTACTATCATGAGGATTGTGCTTGTTTCATCAATGAAGTCTTTGATTAGACGATTACATATATGCCTAATGAATTGTAATGTCCAGTTTTCCTATGGAAAATGAGAGATACAACTTAGCGTAAACCTCTCTCATCTGACCTTGTCTATAGAAAGTTCTCAGGGTGAGTTCTCAAAGCCAATATTGCATTATGTGAAGAGACACCTGATTCTTTAGTAATATCTTATCTCGAAGTGCTTGCATTGTAGCTCAGTTCAAGTTAAGAGCTACTGAACATGTTACAAGATCATGAGCTCGTTGCTTCAATCTATTCACGCAAACAAAGATTAGGTCTAAAAATATCACAAAATAATTTTGTAGCCTTCAAAATGAAAATGTTGCAACTTCAATCTATTGACAAGGAACAACACTTGGAAGACATGTAGCTCTAAATGTGGAAGACATGCAGTGTGTTTAGGGATGTGGCTTTCAACTATAGTCTTGGACTCTTAAGCATCTATCTCCTGAGTTTTATTGGTTGCCTCAAGACTTCTCCCTCGTGTCAGCTGGCTCTTGCTTTGTTGTAGTAGCCTCATGGAGCCATGTTATGGGGCCTTTAGCTACATGGAACACATTGTAATGACATATCACTCCAACTACAAATTCCTACTTACAAGAAAATTTTCAAATTTTTGAAAACTCTTCACCGGTTTCTTACATAATGATTAAATATTCTCCTTTAAAGTCTCCCCCTTCTTTTAGTGATATATCTATTGGTATGAATTATTTTCATTTTTATAATTTCATTTCATTTCATTATGTTTGTTTAAAAATTAAATATTAATAAAAAAGTATATTGATAAGTAGCAGGTATTTTCCATGGGGTGGACATCAAGTTTTGATATAGCTATCAAGATTCAACTGTGTATTTATGAGTCAAACTCATTGACCCATGTTTCATGAGTAGTGGTTCACAAGAACCCATCTCTCATGATAATGAATGGTCCACTTAGCACTCAGTGCATCTAGTTGATGCTCATAGAGGTGAAGCACTGGGCCTTCTCGGGAGGTCACCCATCTCAATACTACTCCATCTCAAACGTGGTTAACCACAAAGTTTTTCCCAAGGTTAAGCCCGTTTAGCTTGCTTAACCCACTGCCATTTATAAATGAAAGCTTGAAGCCAATTTTACTAGCATTATGCATTACTGAAACATACTTGTTTTTTGTTTTGTCTTTTGGTACAATAGATTGGAATGATTTGGAATCACTTGGATTGCAAGTAGCACGCCTTCAATCAACAAAACATGATGGATAAAAGGATTTCAATAGTATGACATGGTTCAAAAGTGACAAGCAAAATGTTGTAAAGAGAATAAAACAAAACAAAAATACGATTTGACCACAGACACATTTTACAGATATTTAGACTCATCACCTAATGTTATATCAAGTCATGTAAAGGATATTGCTCACGTCATGACTCACCACTTAAAATTGTTATTCAACTATAAACCCTATGATATTCTATATAAATTAAAATTGACATAAGCATTGCACCTCTTTTAATGCAAGTGCTAGTGTAAAATATACAACAAGAG
The DNA here is from genome assembly GCA_007258455.2 of Sequoia sempervirens. Classification (NCBI taxonomy): domain Eukaryota; kingdom Viridiplantae; phylum Streptophyta; class Pinopsida; order Cupressales; family Cupressaceae; genus Sequoia; species Sequoia sempervirens. The sequence goes on along the minus strand of VDFB02320397.1, from coordinate 82,771 downwards.
CAAAATGGTGCCACATTGATTTAATTGTTAAAAAAAAATGGTGCACACATTCCGTTGTAGTCTAGTTGGTTAGGATACTCGGCTCTCACCCGAGAGACCCGGGTTCGAGTCCCGGCAACGCAAGGTTTTTTTTGTTTTTGTTGTTCAACAATCTGGAAGATAGATCGCTAATGTGCATAAATATTTTCTGAATACTGCTGCATGAACCGCATCAAAAGTGGTGCGTCTGCCGGGAGTCGAACCCGGGTCTATTGCTTGGAAGGCAATTATCCTAACCGTTGGACTACAAACGCCCGTGGACGTTTACCTTAAGAGCCGCTGTGCTATGCCCAAAAGCGGAATTCTGAGGAGGCCACACTGGTTCTGTTTGCGTTGTTTCGGTCTTAGGTGAGCGCAGGTATGCTGTAATGCGAATATGCATATGAGTTGACTTTATTGCTCTGTAATAGAGAAACAGCGTATAAACGTTAAATAGATTGAATTGATATCACCAAATCGTATAAATACCACTGTCTGGGTGGTGTAGTTGGTTATCACGTTAGTCTCACACACTAAAGGTCCCCAGTTCGAACCTGGGCTCAGACAAGTTTGTTTTGCGTTTTCCTTCTTCCTAAAGGAGAACGTTGTAACGGTGTTACCTTCACTTCGAACGTGCGCTCAGACATTTTGGCAACTTTCAAATTTGTATTGACAAACATAATAATTGTGGCCTTTTCCAACACTCTTTCAACAGTCCATCAGAGTGGCGCAGCGGAAGCGTGGTGGGCCCATAACCCACAGGTCCCAGGATCGAAACCTGGCTCTGATATGAGGTTTGGTATCAGCTGAGGCTTCCAATTTTTAATTTTTCCACCGGACCTGCAGATTCAGATTTATTCCCATCTTACTGTGCACTGTTACGCTAGATTCCCCATCTTTCAGGATTAGAGATTTCAGCCTTATTTCTATAACGTTAATTGCAAACAAACATCAACAGGGGTGGTGGCGCAGTTGGCTAGCGCGTAGGTCTCATAGCTACATTTGAGTAATCCTGAGGTCGAGAGTTCGAGCCTCTCTCACCCCAGCTCTGTTTTGCTGCTACTTTATTCCTCTTGGGGTTTTCCTACCACCTTAAACTGTCAATAGAACAAGTTTTCTAGCGTTCTACATCTAAATAAAAAATAACGTGTAATACAATAGTTTCAGTTGAAAAAGGTCCTTGTTTAAGTAGAAATCAAACTGCTAAAATACATTAGGATAACCTCCAATTTATTGACATTCAAAGTTATTTAGTGTTATACTCGCAACAATTTGACACTTTTGCTTGAAAATTGAAAACACAGCTCTTAAAGGGAGTGGCAGGGATGGTAAAATGGTGGTGGTAGCAATTTATTGTCTTGGTCTATCTTTCAAGTAGACTTAGAGTTGATGACAAAAAAAAAGGGCAAAACTAACCACCTAAACATATAATCCTTCATCCATCAACCTTTAATTATCCTACATCATTAACTATCCAACTAAACATATAATCATTCATTCATCAAGCCTCCGTAAAACTATATAAATCCCAAACCATTAAACCCTCCATCCATACCCTGCAAAGCATAGAACATTGAATACTAAAAGCCATCCATATAAATCTATATCCTAGTTCATCAATCCCCATAAATTGTAATCCCTTAACCAGTAAACCTCCTATTACAAATGGCATATATTTTGACACCCAGTAGGAGGAAACCATTCTAGCACAAAAGGAACCTTTCTAGTTAAACCAAGGCCAAAACTAATATATTCTTGAGAAAATCGATGTCCTAAATTAATTAACAAAAACCTTAGATCCTTGCACAAATCACCCATTAGATAAACCTTCAACACTTAATTCTAATAAATTTGATCAAATTGATCAGTCCAATCTAACTAATCAAACTAGTCAACCCAACATAACTATGAAGGATGTTATCTAAGGTCTACTAGAAAGGAATAAAAAACATTTAAATCTAAAGAGTTGTGTCGCATGCTTCATGAGCATGAGTATGTTGGGATCATCCAAAAAACCCTAGCATGGCCATTCTCATAAGTTGACCCACACAAGAAGCTAAATGAAGGAAATCCACTCCTTTCATGCTACTAAAATTAAAAATTCATTTAAACATCTCACTTATCAACACTTTAAGTTGAAGAGTTACATTCAAGAGCTAATTGATTAAGGAATGCCAAGCTTAAGGGAAACATGCCTACATCAAAAAATAAACAACAAGATCCTTGTCCCATGCATGATCAAAATTTTCCACAACCAACTTGAAAGGAAAAAAGCATTTCCATTGACCCCATTAATCCTAATCAAACATAATCATCCTCTCAATTCCCCATTGACCCCATCCAAGATCAAACATGCTATTTGTTGGGCTCAACTACCTTTGTTTGGTTTGGTTTCCTCACAAACAAGCAATTTCAAAATCTCAATAACTCCAAGATGCCTAATGATGGAGTTGTGGGTTTCTTTCAAAGCAACAAGCATTATAAGTTGAATTATTAGAATCATAAACTGCTAGGGAAAATGATTAGGCCTTCATGAGAAAATAATTAGGCTAGACCCCATTCATGTTAAAACAAATAAATTTTTTTAGGGCATTGGATATATTTATCCCAATGAGAAAAATAAGGATGTTAATGTTACTTACAAAAACACTAGGGTAAATTTTCCCACCATCAAAATAGGTGACCCCTCTCATTGTTCTACCAAGGAACTTGATGCCACCAATCCTTTCATGAGTCGCATAAACAATCCTTTCACCACCCCCATCACCATCCCTTTTATTGATCTCATCATTAACCTTAAGCGTTAGGTAAACAAAATCATACACCATTTATCATATCCTATAATGATGAATCTATCACCACCTGGATGGGATTCAAGATAATACCTCCATTAAGGATCATAAAACAAGCTTTGAAATAGAATTGGATGTATTGGAATATCCCAAGAAATCCCTCCAAAATTCCTAAAACATATTTTTCCTTGAAATGGTCTCCATCCCAAGCATTTCAAAAGCCAAAGGTCCAAAAGTCTATATGGATCAAAAAGCCCCTTATTCATAAGCCCACCATTTCAAATCTAAACGCCTCAAATACCAATATCCAAAAATAATAAAATTCGAAGTTCATATGGATTCCAAAATCTCGCCTTAAAAATCCAAGGGTGTCAATACAAAAAACCATGAATCTAAATCAATAAACCATCGAATTGCAATCTCTAAAGCCCAATATTTTGCAATCCACTTAGACCCTAAAATGTAGCAATCATAAATTCCATAGATCCAAATTTTTAAGTAGAGATCCAACAAGACAAACCAAAAAACTCATTTGGGTCCCAAAATATAGTAATATGGATACTCTAAAAAATATGATAGGATGATTGTCTCACTAATAGAAACCTATCAACTAATTATTAAAAACAATGCAAAATTAGTCATAATAAATGACCTTAATTATCAAAATAAAAACTTCACATCATGTGGAAAAATAAACTTTAGAGTAACATATAAATGTAAATAAAAATTTAAAATATATAAAGTAATTAATTTTATTTTTTTCAATATCAAATGTTAATCACTATAGTATCCCTATTGTGATAGGGACTAATAATATGTCATAGTGTTTTATGACAAGGATAATCCCACATTATGTGCTAAAAAATTAATACAAGTAGTCTTTCAATTTTACATAAGTAAAAACTCACCTATATATATTTGTAAAGGTTAACATACCCATGTCACTCCACATTCAAATTTGTGTTCATCTTGATGAAACATCTTTCAATACATGTATAGAGTGACAAATGGTACAATCTTGTGATAATTTGGGTCCATTCCCATAGCCTTCTAGCCTTGTTCTCATACATTTAACCCTACCTTATTGCTAAATACATAGTGTAGGTACTGAAATCTCAGATACACTCATGTCCATACCATTTCCCCCATCTAAACACTTAAATATATTCAATAATTACCATAATTCATCTTATCTTAATTAATGCACTTTATCAAATTCAAATTTATTAAATAATTAAACTAAATTACTTTCCCATAAATATACAAATAAACTCATTATCCATAAATAATTTATTAAAAATCATGATAAACCAACTCATCAAATCAACTTAGTTAACTCATTGATCAAAATAATTAAATAAATCCATTAAACAAATAAATTAGTTAACAAGTTAAAAATAGATACCACATCTCCACATCCACTCCACCTTTAATGGGATAAACTCATGATCCAAAATCAAATTCTAACCATTCATCAATCTTATTAAAAATCTTTAAATTAGGATTGAATTCAACATTTCCTCATTTTGATTTTGAGCAAGTTTATGTACTGACAAAGTGAGTAACAAGTATTTCATCATTTATAAAGCATATTCATTTGTCAAGAAGTATTAGTATTTTGGTTGTAATTCATTATGTTTATCCAATTCCTCTTTTTCATTAGATTTGCACTTCTTTTCTTGAAATCTCTCTTTTGTTTGATTTCCAAGCTCACAATTTGATACCCCAAGTGAGACCTGCCCCTTCACTAAACTCTTTAATGTTTAAATCAATCTAAATTGCTATTTTTTAATTTTTTTTTGCAATTAACACCATATTACTTGTAACTTCCTATACTAAATAGCTTAAAAAGAGAACCAAGCACACAACCTCTTCCATGGTTGTAGGAAAGATTTCATTCAAGATATATTTTTTGTTTGGTGTTGTTCTTGATATTGGTGGCATTGAAGTTTAAGGACCTTACACAATAGGCCATAGGTTTGTAGGTGGGCAGATCCTATGGGTAAAGCACAATATTTTGTGTTAGATTTCATTTCATAGTTATTTCTAGATCTATTTTTTTAGCCTCTAGGAGAATGTATTCTTGTATCATTCACCTAACCTTTCTCCCCCTTTTTTTACGAGCAATGTATAATAAATCAACTAGCAACCTCTCAAGATAGTGCTTTTGCTAGATATTTATAGTTTCATGAATTGTTTTAGTAGGCATTGAATTTGACAATGACCACTCAATAAAATCAATTAATTAGAACATGTGTTCCTCTCCTTTATGTAAGGAAGCTAAGGTAGTGGAACAACTTCCTACACTAATCTTGATAGGAGGATAATGCAAAATTTTATAGATATTTTCAACAATTACAAAAACTTAAACAAAAATAAAAACAAATATCATGCATACCACAACATAGTTATTTACATAGGGAAAACCCTTTTGGGAGAAAAAACCCACACCCAAAAAGCCACCCAGTATATTATTCAAAAATCACGAAGATTACAATATACTTGCAGAGCAAGCTTCTCACAGGAGTATCACCAACCGAAGATCCAAAGGTAACATGACCATTATCAGACTCTCAGAATACATCACAATGCACGATTGTAATACAACACCCTCATAAAATAGGGTTGCCTTCTAGGGAAAGTAAAGCCAACAAAATATTGAGCATAAACCTTATTTAATTGCAAGGTTGAGACACATTTTTCCAACACTTAGTGGTACCAAAAATAACAAATATTACACAAATTTCATATAATTTTGAAATGATTTTTTAGTTTTTCTTAAACAAGGGAGTTGAGTGAATGTGTTTAGGACTTGTTTTAATCATGTGTTCATATTTTTTCTTATTCAAGATTATTTCACACCAAAAAATTAAAGGAAATAAAATTATTCTATAAATTTGTAGACAAGTAGAGCACACTTAGAAAGGAGGAGTTACAATTTTATTTCGAGAAAAGTAATGTACATACACTACTACTCATGAAACATGGGTCAATGAGTTTGACTCAAAACTACAAGGTTGAATCCTGATAGCAATATCATAATTTGACATGCAGTGGAAAATACCTCCTACTTATCAATGTGTACACAGTTTACCCTTTTACCTAATGGGAACCATTTTGAACATTAAATAGTTTAGTTTGAGGAATATCAAAGCTACTACAAGTTGAATTCCTCCATATTGAATTTTTAACTTGTCTACAAATTTAAAACATAAAGATTAAAAATAAATAAATAAATAACATTAAAAATTGTCTAATATTTTGTGTACATATAATATTTTACATTTCAACTCTTTTTTTTCTTTTTAGGTGGTCATCAATCCAAGTAGAAAAAAATGATTTTTCTAGCACTTTTTGTTAACATGATGTTTCTCAAATAATGCTTTGTAAAATACTAACTTGTTTCATGTAGTCCTACTTGCGAAAGACTTCAATTTGAAATTATCACACATTTGGTTTTGAGTTGCTAAAATCAATTTGTTTGCTTTGTTTATTTAGACTAGTCATGGATTTTTGGCAGTTGGATTCATGCATGCTCTCCTCTTACTTCTTTTACATAATCTCAAGAATCAAAAGTAATCCAATTCACTCTCCTTCCCTTCTATTTTTAGCAAGCCCATATTGGGATTTCATCAATTATTAGAATGACCTAAATCCACATGTTTCTAGTGGGATATAAAAATGGGGGCTTGAATATCAAAAGAATCATCTCAAAGGATGATTTATCATTTTGGTAAAGCTTTATTTTAGAAGGGAAAATAAAGTGAAGATGGATTTGATCCCATCAGATTCTTTATATGGCACTCTCATTTATTAAATCAAGCATAACACACCTTTAGGCATATATAGGTCAGGACTAGTTAACATTGTACATCATAGTTAGACATCCATTGTTTCATATTTTCTTGTAGTGCACTAATAAGTTGTTATGCCTAGAAATTTTCCCACAACATATATATAAGAAGTGATAGTAGTAGGTCAATATTATATTACAATTCTCATTTTGACATACTCAACTAATTAATTAAATAATTGAAATTCTCACAATTCTAATTTTGAAAAACTCATGTTTGACTATGCTTCTAGAGACTTTTCTATCAAAATTAAAATCAAGAGTTTAAAATAAATTTGGTGATGGATTTATTGATGATGGATTTAGAGTGTTGTTGATGTCAAAAGAATATATCCCAAAAAAACACAAAGATTGGGAAGGTTACATCTTGATGATGATGATCGGGTGTTGTTTATATAAGAATTCAATATATAATGAAACATCACAAGAGTTGGGAAGAATACAACTCAATGATGTTGATTGGTGTTGGATCAATACTTGCAACAAGACTAGTAACAAGACCACAAATGTGATTTGGTTATTTCATGTAAATTGCATAATTGGGCTGCATGGATTATGATTTTCTTTAAATTTTGGATTGCAACTTGGAGTGATGGAATGATCAGATAGATGGAATTAGATTGCATGGAGGAGTAGCTTATAGCTAGGTACCAATGACACGGGATGATGAGATGATGGGATGAGGTTGTAGGATGAAGTGATGGATGGTGGATAGGGATATAAGTATGCGGAGATGGAAGGTTAATGGGAATGGAGATATGTAATGATTAGGATGAAAAGAAGCATGCATTAATAAATCTATATGTATGGATAATGGATGTAGTGGGTAGGGAATTAACCTAATGGATTAATGCAATAATAATGGATGATAGTTGATATGGCACATTATGGTATGTGGATGTAGGTTTCATGCCATGGTACATAAAATGTAGAAGCGGTCCATAAGTGAAAGATGGAAGATAAAAGGATAAATAAGGATGATGGGAAGAAAATTTACATAGAATCAATGATTAGGTGAGGGTTATGGAATATATGGGATATGTGGATGGAGGATGGCATAAATTAAAAAATTAGGGATGAAGGGACAAGGATTATGAATACAATAATTAGATTGACGACAATTGTGAGAAGGTGTATAAGACAATATAAGTTATCGAAAGGTATACTCCATTAGAATTATAATTTATCTTTCCTCTAGCTTGTACTAATGATTAATATGTATTCTATAGGATAATAGTTCTCTTACAAGGAGAACGAATCTTAAATAAAATCCATGAAAGAGGAGATGGTGGCACTACAAAAAATGAGACTTGGGACTTGGTTGATTTAGTTGAAGGAACCTATTGGTTGCAAGTGGGTGTGCAAGAATAAATTTAAAGTAGGAAAAACATTAGAAAGGTACAAGGATAGTTGGCACAATGGGTTATTCTAATGTATAAGGAATATTATTTATTGAGATATTTTCTCTTGTATTTATGTTGAATTTCATTAGGATGTTTTTGTCTATAGCTAAATATTTTTATTTTGAAATGGATAAAATAAATTTTGATACAACATTATCATATGGGTATTTAGATGAAAAAATCCATATTTTTCAACCTAAATAATTTTAGATAAGGGGTATAGAATATTTGGTTTGTATTTAACTAAAATGGTCTTTGTATGGATTAAAGTAGTCGCCATGTATGTTGTATCAAAAATTTGATCCATATGCATTAGAATTGGGTTTTTCAAGGAATCAAGATTAGTTAATCATTAGGAATAATGAAGTGGTGATTAGAGAACTTGAGGTTTGGCTGGATTATAGGTTTGAGATGAAAGATCTAGATGTTATAAAATACATCCTTGGTATATAAATACATAAAAATATGGATAATAAGAAGCCCTGGTTAAACTGGAGAAAGTATCTTGAGACTATTCTATAGTGGCTCAACATGCATGATGATAATCCTATATGTATTCCATTACTAATAGCCACTAAGTCGAGCCTAGAACAATGCCCTAAATCTATGGAGGTTGTGAGGGACATCAAAATTATTTATTATGCAATTACAAGTAATTGATATCTCTATGTACGTATTCATATATATGAGGCTTAAACATTACTTGAGTAAAGGGAGTTCTAATTTGGCTCATGTTGCAAATATTTGTAAAGAGCATTAGATGTAGGTGAACATATTTTTTATGTACTTGAAAGGAGTTGTAAACAAATTTTTTTTTTATCATGACACTAATAATTTGGGAAAGGTGTTGAGCATATGGGGATTATCGATTTTGATTGATATAAAGATTTGGATAGATAGATATCAACTAAGTGGTTATGTTTTTACTCTATGGATTTAGGAGATGAAGGATGGGGATGCTTAGCTTTTGGATTAACAATTTTGGATACCATTAAGGGCTTTTTCTTTTGATGAATTATACATTTTTCTTTGGGATCCACATGGTTTTTGTTATTTTTTTCTTTTTTGTTCCTTTGTGGCCTTTGTGATTGATTTCACTTTTGGATTGGATTTTTGTATGTTTTACCATATCATTTTGAGCGGACATGGCGATCCTTAGATTTTTGTGGATGTATATTGGTATGTATTTTTAATTAGCATCCAAATTTATTCCATTAGTAATGGTATGGATGGAAGGAGATGGATGATATGAAGGGAATGTGAATGGAGTTATAGATGTAGGAGAATGGATGAGGTGTATGGAGGGAGGATGTTTGATGATGTTCATAGAAGTGTTCCTTTGTTGATCCTAGTTGGGAATTATATGAGTGGGATGTTTAGCATAGGTGAGAGGGATAGGGGATTGGTAGATGAGTGGATGAGTAGGATGAGATGGAGGATGGGATTTTGAGATATAAGAACCAAAAATGGACTTAGTAGGTGGGGGAGATGAGATGGTGGATTGTGGGACATAGGGACCCAAAATGGATTTATAGGATGGAGGAGGGATAGGGATAATTCTTTTGGGCTGGTATGATGGAGTAGAGGGGATGGTAACAAATGGTTTGGAGGAATGATGTGAAACACCTATTGTAATCTTGGAATAAGTTCTCTTAGATTTCACAAAGATTGTACCAACTTCTTTGGATTGTGAGCCATGATACATGTATTCAAGGCCTTGTGATCATGGATTTTATTTGATTAAGATGGGCTCTAATATACCCTATTTATGTATGCCTAAGCCCTTACCTTGATAGTTAATGTTCTTGAGCATTTGGTTTAATGTAGGGTTTTTATTATTTTTTAAGCAAGCTACAAGTTCATATGTTGGTGGGTGAAGATGGATGGTTAAATTATAATTTTATACCATTTTGAAAAACATATATTGTGTTTTCCAACTTGGGTGATTTTTTCTTCCTGTTGTAAGATACAAATTGTGTTTTTAATGAATCCTTGTTAAGTAGACCATGGCACATTTCCAATAGATACAAATTAATTTTTATACAATAAGAAAAACATATGAAAAACACATAATTGCATTATACAAATAAGACTATTATTACAAGGGCACTATACAAATAGGGGATACATATAAGGGAATTAGAAAAACTCCATGTCTTGTATCTTGAGTTATAATGTAATTAAAGAGCATTTGGAAAAACATTTTTTGTATTCTAACATGGTTTATTTTTCTATTCTTCCTTCCTGAAACACATTATGTTTTTAATCAATATTTCTTAAGTAGAGCCTATCACACTGGTAATAGAAATGTGATCATTTTTATAGGCTATGAAAACTCTATTAAAAATGTTTTCCCTTTATCATGTTGTTTATATTATGATTAAGGGAAAAGTAAGGAAAACTATACTAGTGTTTCTTTTCATGAACTTTCTTTGGAAGATGTAACCCTCCTCTCTAAATGTATAGAAAGAAAATATTACACACAACCACACAAAACCAATCTTTTATAGAAAATAATTAGTAGGGATTTCATAGGGTATCCATCATAATACACACTTCACATTGCACATGCTACTTCATATAATAAATTATAAGTTTGAAGACACGTGCTTTTTTACTTGCACTAGTTAGGGTACCATGTGAAGTGCAAGTTACAAAATATGGTTTATAAAAAATAGCAACATAATTATTATTGTTATTCAGTAAATTGGATATACTTTTCCACAATAGAGGTTACAAAACATGGCGTGTTTTGAAACCTACTATTTTTCATACCCAAATGCACTATCATAAATGATGTTATTTGAAGTGTAGAACTAGATATGTATATTTATGAATATCTTATAAGAAATAGGAGGTTTCAAAAATTGTGTTTCAAAACACACTATCTTTATTAACTTGCAATTCACAAAGTAACCAACCCATGTGTTTTTAAATTGTGTATATCTAGGTTTTCATTTGAAATAGAAGCAAAAAAAAAGCTCATGTTATTAGTTAAATTGGATATACTTTTCCAGAGTAGAGGTCACAAAACATGGTGTGTACCATGTGAAGTGCAGGTTACAAATCATAGTGTGTTTTGAAACAGGTACAATTTCTTATATCCAAACACATTGTCATGAAATGATTTTTTTATTTGAAATGGAGACCTAGATATGTATAGTTATGAATATCTTATAAAAATAGGAGGTTTTAAAACATTTTTTGTTTCAAAACATATTATGTTTATTAATTGACAATTCATAATGTACCCAACCTATATATGTTTGTAAACTATGTATATCTAGGTTTGCATTTAAAATATAAATAACACAATTGTTCATGTTATTGGGTAAATTGAATATGCTTTTCCACAACAGAGGTTACAAAACATAGTGTGTTTTGGGTACCATATGAAGTGTTGGTTACAAATCATGGTGTGTTTTGATACTTGCAATTTTTCATATCCACACACTCATGAAATGATTTTGTTATTTGAAATGGAGACCATGTATAGTTATAAATTTATTTTGAGAAATAGGAGGTTTCAAAAGGTGTTGTGTTTCAAAAAACACCGTGTTTATTAACCTAAAATTCACAACATACCCAACCCATGTGTTTTTAAACTATGTATATCTAGGTCTACAAAACAAATAAAAACTCCATTATTCATGTTATTGAATAAATTGGATATACTTTTCCATGGTAGGGGTTACAAAACATGATGTGTTTTGGGTACCATGTGAAGTGCAAGTTACAAATCATGGTGTGTTTTGAAACCTACAATTTTTATATCCAAACACACTCATGAAATGATGTTATTTGAAATGGAGACCAAGATATGCATAGTTATAAATTTATGGTAAGAAATAAGAGGTTTCAAAATATGTTGTGTTTATTAACCTGCAATTCACAACATACCCAACCCATGTGTTTTTAAACTATGTATATCTAAGTTTGAAATTCAAACAACAACACCAATGTTCATGTTATTGGGTAAATTGGATATAATTTTCCATAGAAAGGGTTACAAAACATGGTGTTTTTTGGGTACCATGTGAAGTGCACATTACAAATCACAGTGTGTTTTCAATCCTATAATTTTTCATACCCAAACACACTCATGAAATTATGTTGTTATTTGAAATGAATAACCATATATGTATAGTTATTAATTTATTGTGACAAATAGGAGGTTTCAAAATATGTTGTGTTTTAAAACACATTATGTTTTTTAATTTTCAATTCACAACATACACAACCTGTTTTTAGAATTGTGTATATCTAGGCCTACATTTCAAATAGAAACAACATCATTCACTTAAACAACTCTTTAGATCATTCAATTCAACAAAACAAAATTCATCAATTCAATAATAACGAGCTAGATTATATTTTCTCTAAATGTCTCTCTTAGTTTTCCATGCTTACAATCACTCCTATGTTCATAATACAAATCTCATGCACACTTTATCATTTTAGATCCTAGGCTACATTCTAGAAACTTTAGAGTCATATATCTTCACCCTTAACACAAATATTGGCATGATGACATATGAGAAAATAAATCTATATCTAGGTATATATCCTATTTTTATTATTAATTAAAGTTATAATTTACTTTAACTCTAAATAAATCCACTTAATTATCCCAATCTATAATTTTTATACATGTCCATATAGTCCATTAAAATAAGTACTCTATGATTTTTCAAATTAATGGTTACTTCAAAATGCTTATACTAGTCTTCTTTGAAGATTTTTTTTCATTAAAACAAGGCCTAAGAACCATACAAAAAAACTCGGGCAAAGGTTGAATGAGTCTTAGAAAAAGCACACTAGAAGAGATATGCATACTAAAGCGAACTTAAAAAATAATGCAAAATTGTAAGGGTATACAATTTTGATCATTACACTAATTTAACATTAATTTGCATATTTTATGCTAAATACCTATATTCCTTTTCATTTAATTAATAATTTACACATTTAACATTCCCAATTTAAATTAATTTACTGCCAAGTTATATATATTTAATCAATTAACCTAATCCAATCTTTAGAAAAAAATGTACTTTCTTTTAAAATTAAATATTTCAATAAATATATTTTATTATATGTAAACATGAAATGCTCTAACTATTTATCATATTCAAAAATATAAATAAATTAAATCATAACTTTGATATAATAAATTTATATAATTTTAAATCAAATTAAAATAAAGTTGTTAATTAATATTTTATTATATTAATTTCTAAAAGACATGATGCACAACATAGGTGAAATTTACACTATATTCAAATAATCCAAATAAAGATGGGTGAAATCACAATAGTGTGTCTCACTTTTTGATCAAGATGAACATTTATATCATTATATCAACATTTTTAATTGAATCTTCATTTTGAGACTTATAGCAATTAAACAATTAAGAATTTGAAGATGATGTGAACTAGTGATTTGTGGAAATTTGTGTGTAGATTCTAAATATATTTTTTGCAATTTTTTCTGAAATAAATAATGAATTTTTCAACATCTCATTTAACAACTAGTTTTAAACAGTAAACAACATTTTTAGAAAGTAACGTTTATGCCATCAAAAATAACTTTTTTTCTAAAAAGGATAAAATTATAATTTTCAAAATATAAATTCTTAACATCACTATTTAGGGCAAAGATATTTTTTTCATATTTTTTTGTTATATATTTATCTTTCAATTAATTTTTGACGTAACTATAACTATAATTTGGACATAGGTGTATGTTGTCAAACATAACTTGTTGTGTATATCAAAATCCAAATTTTTTAGGGGGTGAAACAAGGACATCAATACCTAGGGAAAAATGTGTTTTTGAATTTTTTTACAATGGTTTACTTTTTTTCCTCCTTTGTAGAATTAAGAATTTGATGTTCAGTGAAAAACCTACATTTAGTAAAAATTGAAAATTAAATACATGATAAAATGAAAGCATATCAAAACTATATTTGTTAGAAAGATCATTTTGAGAGCTTACAATTTAATATATTTTTTAAATGGTTTTATTTAATCCCTCAAAAGGTTAAAAAAATGTTTTTTTACCAACATTTTGATAGGTGCGAAGGAGACTTCATTGTAGGTATGATTTAATACTAGAGGGATTATATCCAAGGGGGTCTTATCTAACCCTCTTCAATTAAAACCCTTTAGAGAGCTTTAATCATTAGTTTTTCTAAAAATAAGTTATTTTAGAAAAAAAAAAAGGATTTGCCAAAAAGTGAGACACAATATGTGTCAAACTAAAACAAACTTGTTAATTAATATTTTATTATATTAATTTATAAAAGACATGATGCACAACATAGTTGGAATGTACACTGTATTCAAATAATCTAAATAAAGAAAAACTTGAAAGTTCAAGTATGTGACAAAATGAAGTTATTCACATGTATATCCAACAAAACAAGTTGTTCAATTGCAAATGGAGAATCAAATTACAATGAATAGTAAAATAGTAAGCTTGTACTTTAAGATTGAACATGTCCATTCATTGTTCCTTATGTCCAATTTTTAATTTGTAGTCTAAATTTTTCAAATAGGGAAATTTAAAAATGAGGGGGGAAACAAATGGTCATAGAACACGAAAAATATCCTCCATATATATCAAAGATTTGGATTATGTGATTAAGATATGCAGAGCAATATTAAGGAAGTGGATGCATGTGAATTACAATATTGATTGGAGATATAGATTAGCCTTTAAGACCTCCAATCAAACCAAAGTACCAAGGAAGGAAACGCCACATGAGCTCTTTCATTTCATTTGGCATTTAACTCTTTGCTCAAGAGTAACCTTGGGATAAGGACAATTGATGGGTAAGTCATCAGGACCTTGACTATTAGGCCATATGCCATTTTTAATAAAGTTGTAATAAATAATAGTATTGATGTAATTATTAATATCACACCTTAGTTAAGCTTACTTAGGTACATAGTATTATTTACTTAAGTTAATTAGGAATATTAGGCAAGTGTGTGTCATCACTCCTTGATTGATGGGAGTTGCGTACCACATCTCCCTCATCAAGTGAGTTACTTTGACACTACGCCTCTAAGTTGAGTTGGTCTTTTGATAACTCAAGTTTACTAGGACACTTGTCATTCTTGACAAGTGCATCCTAAACCTATAACTTTGTAATCATTCCTAATGTTATTCACTTCATTTTAGATCAGTTTCAACTTATTGATCTGCATGATTTCTTATATGGTATAGAGCCACTATGAACCTTTTTTTAATTCCATTTGAAGTCAGTTGTACAGATTCATTTTTTGTGCTTGTTATTTCGGTCTTTGTTATTTTTTGGTGCGTTTAAATCCTATGCACTACTTTTTTTTTTCTGAATCTTCGTTGAAGGGGCGACTGATACCCAATTCAGAAAAGAGAGGCGTGACTTTGTGTAAAGGGCGAAATCATTCTGTGAAACCTGTTGGAGGGAGCGATTCACCTGTTGGGATCATGTTTTGGCTATTGAAGGGCACAATTTATACTGTGCAACCACGATTCATGGCATTTGTTGCAGATTGAGACCCATGAACCTGCATTCAACGCTATAAGGCGTAGATCTGGAAACTTTGTAAGCAACGTAGGAATCTTAAAGGCTATGTATCACCTCTACAGGGTCCTGATTCACCTTTGGAAGCCACGGTATTGTTCATCGAAAGCATGATATTTTGTTTGCAGGCCATTAAATCTCTTGGTGGCTTCGTCAAAACCCTCTGCCCAGCAATTTCGATTACCTTGTTGCTAGCGTTGGTTTCTCTGCACATTGAAGCGGAGATGCCGTGATTTTGAAGGTAGGGAGTGTTACATCTCACCCTAGTGGCCTTAGAAACATTTTTACTTTCTTGCTTTATGGATGATGAATGATGCTATGCTGAGCTATTAATGCATGATATGTGGAAATGTTATGATTATGTTATGATATTACAGTGGAAAATGTGCTATGATCTATTCAGGATGAATAAGATATGTTGATGCCCTAGAATGAAAAAGTTTAATTTTGCAGTAATTGAGTAGATAGAAAAATGTATTGACCATTATCGAGATGACAGACTAATCCTTCTTCGTTTGTTGTAGTTGGATGCAATATAGTCGTTTCGCGATCCTCAGGAGCAGGAAGTATCATCTGAGTAGAGAGGTAACGTTGTAAGAACCCTGGAGTCGCCATCTGAATTAGGGTTGGTCATGGGATCTCGAAAACCCTAGGAGTGAGTAATTGTGCCCTATTGATTTAAGTCTTTCGAGTCTTTCTACGATGTGGTCTTGCTGTCAGTGCAATTAGGGTTTTGTAATGCAGCCCTATCGTGTTTCGGTCATAGAATCTTACCTAACCTTGGTGCTTGGATTTGTTGTTGTATTGTCATCACCTGCTAGGTGTGATGCATGTCTGACGATTTGTATATTTAAGTACATATTTATAAATATAAATTAATATACGTATACATAAATATAACGTTAATTATTTATATAATTACCAAATTATTTATTTATTATTTTACCATTTCCCTTAAAGAGAATCTTGGGACGTCAAGATATTTTGGAGGTATTATAGAATAAAGTTATTGATATCAATGAAAGTAATTAGTTCCTTACCTTAATTGAAGATTAATTATATATAGGAACTTTGGGAAATTAGTTTATTTCTTTTAATATTATTAAGATCCTCTTGCTGCGATATTTGGTGAACTGTAAATTCTTGAGACGGATAATAATCTTATGAATCTAAATTCTCTTTAAAAAAAAGGATTTATTTCTAGAGAGTGGACGTGATTATCTCTAATAAGGCCCTAAATTTCCGTGTATGGAGGCCAAAGCTTGGGGAAGGACGTGGTCGAGCTGGAGGAGTGGGTTAACTTCTTCGAGCACGTGATCTTGTGGATGCCAAGATTACATGGAGTGGGGTTTTGGGCCATTGGGTAGGAAGTGTGGTAGGATTTTGTGGAAAAGGATAACGAATTGGGAGATAACTGCCAGGAAGGAAAAGAGAAAGGGGGGATTTTTTTGGTGATGATTGGCAGGAGAACAGAAAGGAAGGAGTGGAGGAAAAATGGAAGGGGAAGTAAAGAAACTCGGGTTGCCATTGAAGGGAAAATTTTCCAGATTGGAGTCCAGCTAAGTATAGAGTCATCTGGGAAGCTTGGTTCTCAATATAAGGTGAAGAGAAGGACGACTTCCATTGTGAGCTGAGTTGAGTTGGAGAGGTTTCTCAGTGCTTTTCCAATAATCTACAACAGGGATATTCTTACTCTAGGTTTCTTCAACAGGAACGTAGCTAACTTATGTTTCTTTCTTAAAGAAGAGGACATGAGTTCAATTCTAACGCAAAATTTAAAATAGGAATCAGTGTCCTCATGACTTTGTATGCTAGGTTGGCAACAGGTAGAAAGTTAATATTGAAAAACACTAAACTAGTCTAAAAATTATTATCAAGGTTTTGTATACCCTCTTGGGTCTGAGGACGTATTCATACTCTCATAAGAGTACTATTTATATATATCAAGCCCTAACATTATGGCAGGTAGCTAAAGTGCATGTTCTTTAACTGTTTAAAATAAACCCTAGTTTTGGGAATATCAGACACACTCGGCAGGTAGCTAAGATGAGTGTGAAGGGTACTTATGAGCCTATAGTAGGTCAATTGTATTGCCCTAGGACAGGTGTCTTGACACAAGTATGTGACGGAGAAATAATCTCTTAGAAGCCCTAGTTTAGATGTACTTTTCCAAGTTGAGCAGGGTGGGTGACTTAGTACAACAGTACAACTTATGACCATAGTAGGTGCAGGTGCCACTGACTGCACCTAATACTCACATGCAACCCAGATATCTAACTAGCTAGAATTGTTGACTTAGTAGGAAGGAATCCTTAGTAGTCAGGCAGAGCTAGTTAGGTAGGGTTTCACCACCAAAGCTCAGATGGCTATTAGAGGGTTTTTCCAACATCACCTTTCGCAAGAAGGGAAGGGCCCCCTTCCAGTTAGAAAGGTGTGTGTGAGGGACTGAGCAAGTCTGTGGATGGTGGTAAAGCACTCAGATGATGCTTCCCCTCATTTTCAACTGGAAAGCTGAGTCTTGGAAGACGTCAATCAGATGAGGACTTCTTATCCCTTACTCTTGTACTTTTCCTTTGTACTTTATTGTAATGAAAATAGTTCATTCATGATATATGATGGAAGAATGTAACTCATATTATGGTTATAAATGAGATTGTTATTTCTTCAACTATTGTATGTTAAAAAAAATATATTCCTCTTGTTGATACAAACTGCTTAATTGTATTTGTGTTATGAAATGTGATTCTAACATGTGGTATCAGAGCACAGTTGCACACTAGGGCCTAGGAGTCCACTATGCAACAAAAAACTTGTGCTTATGAGACTAACATGTGACATCTTGTACCAGACATGGTACACATTAAGCAAGCCACGCAAAAGTCCATCGCAGGGAACACTCATTACCTGCAATGTAAGAAGGAACAGGAAGCCCTAACTAAAACCGTCGAAGGGAAAAATGTCGAAGGCAAGGGTTGGCTACGAGACAATGATACCCTCTCCTATGCGATGGAGAGAATTCAGGATGTGAAAGCTGAAATTAAATAGTTTGAAAAAGCAGTAGCTAGTGTCCAAGCAGATTTGGACAAGAGATTATCTCCAACTCAACAAATTTCAAGAGAAAACAGTTGCAATAATCCAACTAAAAGACCTAGAAATGAAGGGGAGCACTTGCGCATGCGCCCACCCCTTGAGATTATTATAATAAGTTTTGATGAGTCAGAGGACTATACCCCTCTAACCCCTTGATCAAGAGAAACTTTTATCCTATCTATGTATGCCATTGCGCAGATGAATAAAACTATATGAAATGTTGCTTGATGAAATAAATACTTGAGTGTTTATGGCTTAATGAATACTTGTGTGTATTTTGGATCAGCATTTTAAAAAAACTTTAATGATAAGGGGTTATCCATTTAATGCAATTGAACCTTGTTATGAAATTTAAATTTATGTGCAAACAAATGAGGTTGAGCTTTAAACTAATGCAACTTTTAATTAAAACTACAAGAAGTAGATAATCATTAACAATGCAAACACGTAGTGACCTTGAAGGGAGACGTGAAGTGGGTCAGTCTTTTGGCAATCTCAAGAATAAAATTGACTAGTTACTTGCACTATTGCAAGACACGTGGGCTAGAGTGACTCATTTGGAATCTGAAAGAGCCAGAAAGGAAGCCTCGAGAGGGGGAGATATAGAAAGTTGTGGTGAAGAATCCATTCCTAGTGAGCAAGAGGATGAGACAATTGGAGGAGGAAACCATAATCCTAAAAAAGATAGGATGGCATTAGAGTTATCCCGAGATATGAGGAAGATAATACCCCCAAAATTCAATGAGGCAGATTCAGGAGATGTCGTCGAAGCGTGGCTTGTTGAAATGGAGAAGTATTTTGAAATTAGGGACTATACAGAGGATAAAAAGGCATTATGGGGAGCCTATCAATTATCTAGAGAAGCATCCACCTTGTGGACAAGTAAGAAGCTAGAATTAGGACCTAGGGTCAAGGGGCTAACATGGATAGAGTTTGTGTCTATATTTAGATAGAGATGGCTTCCGTAACTATTCTATGACCAGAAGCTGACGAAGTTCTACCATTTGACTCAGGGAGATCTCTCAGTTAATCAGTATTGGGAGAAGTTTATCAAACTTCTAAAATATGTACCGCAATATCATGGAGATGAGTACCTTCGAGTGCGGAAGTTCATCCTTGGACTGAAACCCTAGATTGGGGGATAGGTGGATCTTTTGGGTCCAACTACTATGGATCAAGCCTATGAAAAGGCCATCAAACATGAACAAAGATTACTAGCTATGGTCGCAGATAGGGAAAAGAAGAAGAAAGATAAATTGGCTGCAAAACCAAAGCCATTCAAGAAGAAAGGAGATAAGTAGGAAGGTCAACACATGAGTGATAAAGGGCATATAGATCAGAAAGGTCGAGATCGTAGGGATAGGAAGGCTGGAAATAATCAGGGTAACAATAATAAGAAAAATCAGGATGTCAGAAGGACCTCCAAGAGAAGGGGTCCACCTGGAGGTTGTTTTACATGTGGTGGGGACCATTACACTAACCAATGTCGTACCAAGACAACTCAACCGTCTTTTCGAGGGAACCCCTTACCTCCTCAGTAGACTGCGTTCCAGCAGCACATCCACGTGACAATTGACAACTGGTAGGCGAAATTCCAAATCATGCTAATTGAGACCCTAGGTAAGCTATTTGGAACCCCAGTAACAATCTTAATTGATACAAGAGCTACAAAATGTTTTGTATCACCTAGGGTATTGAGTAAAATATCTAGAAGTGCAGGTTATAAGAAAAAACTTGTATTGTGGAGTATGCCAACCAGTCCAAGGATTAGGTAGAGCAATGCTTGTTTGAAGCCTAGATTGATTTGCCCAACTTCTCTATGGAGGTGAATATTTATGTAGCCCCCTAGGTGCTTATGATGTTATCCTAGGAATCAATTGGCTTTGGACACACAGAGCTCAAGTTGATTGTTTTTCAAAAATGGTGGAGTGTTTAGATGACTAGGGTTATAAAACATTCATTCTGGGGATCAAATGACCAATTAAAATAAGGCAAATATTTGCAATGCAATTAAAAAGGGCCAGACATAAGGGTTGTCGAGTTTTCGCAGTTAAGATGGAGGAGGTAGTTGAACCTAGTGAAACCCAAGAGGCAATCTTCTTTAATGATTTGATGTTTTTTGAGTCACAGAAAACTGAAATTGAGGGTTGTGAGAAAGTTTCAGAAAGAAAAGATTTTGAATGGGAAAAATACCCCTACCTTAAGGAATTTGCAGATGTATTTCCTAAGGAGTTACCTGGGTTTCCACCAAGAAGAGCATTCAATTTCACCATTCATATACAACCTGGGGCCAAACCAATATCCAAAGCACCTTATCATATGACTACTACTAAATTGTTGGAGTTGAAAGCTTAGTTGCAGGAACTCCTTGAAAAGGGTTTAATCCGACCTAGTGTCTCACCTTGGGGAGTGCTAGTTATTTTTGTTAAAAAGAAGGATGGTACCCTAAGGTTATGCATTGATTACCGTATGTTCAATAAGGTAACTATCAAGAACATATACCGTTTACTGTGTATTGATGACCTTTTTGATCAGATGTGAGGGGCAGTGGTGTTTTCCAAGATTGATCTCCAGTTCCGATATCATCAGTTGAGACTAAAAGAGGAAGATATCCATAAAATGGCTTTTAGAATAAGATACAGACATTATGAATTTACAATCTTACCCTTTGGGCTAACAAACGCCCTAGCTGCCTTTATGAATTTGATGAACAATGTGTTTCGAGATTGTCTGGATAAGTTCATTTTGATATTTTTGGATGATATTCTGATTTACTCCAAAAATGAGGAGGAGCACTTTCAACATCTACGCTTTTTACTACAAAGATTGAGAGAAAATAAATTGTATGGAAAGTTGTGTAAATGCTCATTCTTCCAGAAGGAAGTACAGTACTTAGGGCGCATTATCTCTGCTAAGGGTATTGTCATGGACCCAGCTAAAATCAAGGCCATTTTGGAATGGTTGGAGCAGAAAAATGTCCAAGAGGTCTGAAGTTTTATGGGATTGGCCAAATATTACAGGAAATTTGTGGCTAATTTCTCCCTAATTGCATGCCCTATTACATCTCTTCAATGTAAGGGAAAAAGGTTTGTGTGGACAGACAAATGTTAGGAAGCATTTGAGGTTTTGAAGGAAAAGTTGACATCAGCTCTGATTCTTCAAGTACCAGATCCTAAAGGGCATTTTGTAGTCACCACAGATGCCTCAGGAGAAGGATTATGTGGCATACTCATGCAAGATGGAAAGGTCATTGCGTATGAGTCTCGAAAATTGAAGAATTATGAGCAAAACTATGCCCCTCACGATCTTGAACTAGTTGCAATTGTACATGCGTTACAAGTATAGAGACATTACTTACTGGGAAAACCCTTCGAGTTGAGGTCTGACTACCGAGGGTTAAACTATCTGTTCACTCAACCCAATCTTAATGCTTGGCAAGGAAGGTGGCTTGAGTTAATCTCAAACTATCACTTTGAGATCAGCTACATCAAAGGGAAAGAAAATCAAGTAGTGGATGCTCTTAGTAGGAGGACACATATAACCTCCATGTTATTGGTCCATACGAATCTTCAAGAAGTCCTCCAATCCTCTACGAGAGATGAATATTATCATTAGGTTAAGCAATCCCTATTGAAGAATCCTCAAGATCATAGGTATGATGGGTTCCAGTTTGATGTTGATGGGGTACTCAAGTTTAAGGGAAGAATGTATATTCCAGCCTCTGGGAAGTTAAGGAAGCTGGTCCTTCATGAGATTCATAATGCACCTTATTTCAGACATCCAGGGGTGACTAAACTTATGGCAGATATACAACCATCGTACTTCTGGAAGGGGATGAAGAAAGATGCTACAAATTATGTGGTAGAATGTTTAGAGTGCCAAAGAGTTAAGGAAGAACACCTTCACCCAACAGGATTATTATACCCTCATGAAGTTCTTAGATGGAAGTGGCAGGTGATCAACATGGATTTTGTGCAAGGGCTTCTGATGTCCAGAAACAAACATAATTCAATCTTGGTGGTAGTGGACAATCTCACCAAGGTTGCACATTTTATTCCAGGAAACCTAATTGATGGAGCACCCACAATAGTAAGGAAATTTGTGCAAGAGATATTCCGGTTGCATGGGGTTCCAGAAAAGGTCATATCAAATAGAGATGCTAGGATGACCTCTATATTTTGGAAAACACTCTTTGCTTCTCTTGGGACCCAATTAAACATAAGCTTTGCCTATCACCCGGAGATAGATGGTCAGACGGAAAGGGTGAACCAGGTACTAGAAGATCTCTTGAGAGTTTACTGCATTGACCAACAATACAAATGGGAAGATTATCTTCCACTTGTTGATTTTTCTTACAATAACACCTATCATTCTGCCATCAAGATGAGACCATTCAAAGTGTTATATGGGCACAAGTGCCATACACCTATAAGCTAGGATAGGCTAGAAGATAGGATTAGCCTTGGCCCTAAGATGCTCTTAGAAATGGAAGAACAAATCAGAGTGATTAGAAAAAGGTTGGTTGAAGCAAATGATAGGCATAAAAGCTATGCAGATGGTAAGAGAATTCTGAGACATTTTTCCGTTGGTGACAAGGTCGTGTTAAGGGTTAAACCCCAAAAGAGTGCTATTAAATTTGGAAAATCCACCAAACTAGCACCAAGATATGTTGGACCGTTTGAAGTATTGGAGGAAATCAATCATATGGCCTATCAGATTGCTCTACCACTAGCCCTATCTAGAATGCATAATGTTTTTCATATCTCCTATTTAAAGAAGTATATACCCGACAGTAACCATGTAATTAACTGGAATGCTTTATAGGTGCAGGACCTAGGAGTGGTGTTGATTGAGCCCAACAGAGTACTCGAGATGTGTAAGATCCACTTACGTAATCAAGAAGTAATCCAATGCAAGGTCTAGTGGGACCAGTACACCAAGGTTGGTGCTGCCTGGGAAGATCTCCAGACTATTAGGCAGAGATTTCCTCATCTTTTAGAGGATTATGAGCTTCTTTTTTAGACTCTTTAAATGTTAATATCATGTTTGTATATAAACTCAATATCATTGAGGACAATGACTCTTAAGGGGGGAGAGATGTTACATCCCACCCTAGCAGCCTTATAAACAATTTAACTTTCTTGCTTTATGGATGATGAATGGTGCTATGTAGAGCTATTAATGCATGGTATGTGGAAATTTTATGATTATGTTCTGATATTGTAGTGGAAAATGTGTTATGATCTATTCAGGATGAATAAGATATGTTGATGCCCTAGAATGAAAAAGTTTAATTTTGCAGTAATTGAGTAGATAGAAAAATGTATTGACCATTATCGAGATGATAGAATAATCCTTCTTCGTTTGTTGGAGTTGGGTGTAGGATAGTCATTACACGATCCTCGGGAGTGGGGAAGTATCATCTGAGTAGAGAGGTAATGTTGTAAGAAACTTGGAGTCGCCATCTAAATTAGGGTTGGTCATGGGATCTCGAAAACCCTAGGAGTGAGTAACTATGCCTTGTTGATTTAAGTCTTTTGAGTGTTTCTAGGATGTGGTCTTGCTGTCAGTGGAATTAGGGTTTTATAATCCAACCCTATCATGTTTCAGTCGTAGAATCTTACCTAACCTTGGTGCTTGGCTTTGTTGTTGTATTGTCATCACCTGCTAGGTGTGATGCACGTCTGATGATTTGTATATTTAAGTGCATATTTATAAATATAAATTAGTATACTTATACATAAATATAACGTTAATTATTTATATAATTACCAATTTATTTATTTATTATTTTACTATTTCCCTTAAAGAGAATCTTGGGACACCATGATATTTTGGAGGTATTATAGAATAAAGTTATTGATATCAATGAAAGTAATTAGCTCCTTACCTTAATCGAAGATTAATTATATATAGGAACTTTGGGAAATTAGTTTATTTCTTTTAATATTATTAAGATCCTCTTGCTGCGATATTTGGTGTAAATTCTTGAGACAGATAATAATCTTATGAATCTAAATTCTCTTTAAAAAAAAGCATTTATTTCTAGAGAGTGGACGTGATTATCTCTTATAAGGCCCTAAATTTCTGTATATGGAGGCCAAAGCTTGGGGAAGGACGTGGTCGAGCTGGAGGAGTGGGTTAACTTCTTCGGGCACGTGATCTTGTGGAGGCAAAGATTACATGGAGTGGAGTTCTGGGTTGTTGGGTAGGAAGTGTGGGAGGATTTTGTGGAAAAGGATAGCGAATTGGGAGATAACTATCGGGAAGGAAAAGAGAAAGGGGGGATTTTTTGGGGATGGTTGGTAGGAGAATAGAAAGGAAGGAGTGGAGGAAAAACAGAAGTGGAAGTAAAGAAACTCGGGTTGCCATTGAAGGGAAAAATTCACAAATTGGAGTCCGGCTAAGTATAGAGCTGTCTGGGAAGCTTGGTTCTCAATATAAGGTGAAGAGAAGGGTGACTTCCATTGTGTGCTAAGCCGAGCTGGAGATTTTTTTCAGTGCTTTTCCAACAATCTACAACAGGGATATTCTTGCTCCAGGTTTCTTCAACAGGAATGTAGCTTACTTATGTTTCTTTCTTAAAGAAGAGGACTTGCCTTGTGCATTGCGTGAAAATGAAGCTTTTGTGAATTCTAGCATGTGAGATTTCTGTATTCGTAGAATTAGAGTTAGGTTGTGTGTTGTTCTCTTTTCATCTGTGTGTTCTCGATGGGAGAAACCCTAGATTGTTAATCCACAAATTCTTTGTTTAATTATTGGATTGTATGGATTTTGGTGTTGTGTTGGGTTGTACAAAAACAAAATAGTTATAGTCTTTGTTATAGAAAAGATTGTAGCTTCTTGGGAAGGTTATTTGTGGAATAGTTACATTGTTTTCAAGATAAAAGAATATCTGATAAACAATACGATGTTCTGGAAATTCAGTGTAGCCATTGTTTTTCAAGTTAAAAGAAAACCAGTTAGATAATTACATTGCTCTGAAAACTGTTAGAAGCCCTGGTGGGCAAAAAAAAGTTATTCCTGATACAAATTAATACATTTACATCTAAATGCTTCTAGATTTGATTGTGTGGAGTCTTTTTTCATCAACGTTTCGGATCACACTTAGTGAACCGTCATTTTTTTCAACTCTCTATCCTGATGATGGTTCACTGAGTGTGATCCGAAACGTTGATGAAAAAAGACTCCACACAATCAAATCCAGAAGCATTTAGATGTAAATTCATATGGATTGTGGAAATCTAATTACAGGGAAATTAATTCATGTTTTGTTACTAATCATGTGGGACACAAATGCACCCAAGTGTTCTGAAACTTTGTAAACTAGCTAAAAGAAAGGTTCTTGAACCATTAAAATAAATAGGGAACAAAGTGAGGTTCTAATTACAACAATATATATGAATTGAGTTTCGCTATTTCATGATTTTATGTTGTTCTATGAAGAATGGTAGAACATTGCAAACAATCTGAATGTATAATGAAGACCATAGGTATATGAGTTCCCTAATTTAACTAGAATCATTGCAGGTTGTGTGCAGTTTAGTTCTAACGCAAAATTTAAAATAGGAATTAGTTTCCTCATGACTCTATATGCTAGGTTGGCAATAGGTAGAAAGTTAATACTGAAAAACACTAAACTAGTCTAAAAATTATTATCAAGGTTTTGTATACCCTCTTGGGCCTGAGGTTGTATTTATACTCTCATAAGAGTACTATTTATATATATCAAGCCCTAGCATTACGGTAGGTAGCTAAAGTGCATGTTCTTTAACTATTTAAAAGAAACCCTAGTTCCGGGAATATTAGACACACTCAACAGGTAGCTAAGATGAGTGTGAAGGGTACTTATGAGCCTATAGTAGGTCAACTGTATTGCCCTAAGACAGGTGTCCTGACACGAGTATGTGACGGAGAAATAATCTCCCAAAAGCCCTAATTTAGATGTGCTTTTCCAAGTCAAGCAGGGTAGGTGAGTTAGTACAACAATACAACTTATGGCCATAGTAGGTGTAGGGGCCATTGACTGCACCTAATACTCACATGCAACCTAGATATCTAACTAGCCAAAATTGTTGACTTAGTAGGAAGGAATCCTTAGTAGTCAAGCAGAGCTGGTTAGGTAGGGTTTCACCACCAGAGCTCAAATGGCTATTAGAGGGTTTTTCCAACATCACCTTTCGCAAGAAGGGAAGGGACCCCTTCCAGTTAGGAAGGTGTGCATGGGGGACTGAACAAGTCCATGGATGGTGGTAAAGCACTCAAATGATGCTTCCCCTCATTTTCAGTTGGCAAGCCGAGTTTTGGAAGATGGCAATCATATGAGGACTTCTTAACCCTTACTCTTGTACTTTATTGTAATGAAAATAGTTCATTCATGATATGATGGAAGAATGTAATTCATGATTATGGTTATAAATGAGATTGTTATTTCTTGAACTGTTGTATGTTAAAAAAAAAAATGCTCTTGTTGATGCAAACTGCTTAATTGTATTTATGTTATGAAATGTGATTCTAACAGGGAGGCACCAATTTGGGAGTGCTTAGGGCGTGATTGTTGGTATGTGGCGACTGATCATGCTATACTGTATAGCCCATGGTATACTGTATACTTTTTCGCGTGATCACCGAAAAAGGGAAAAATCAATGAAAAAGGAAAATCCGATTTTGTAGAACAGGCTTCTAAGCGGTAAAAGGGGTTGGATGGGTGTCACGATTATTCGGATTGTAATAGGTTTTACCTGGATAATAAAAGTGTTGGATGCCGGTTTGGTGGATGTAGCCCAGAATTGGGTGAACCACGTTAAATTCTGTGTTATGATTTATTCTGTGAATGTTTTAGTTTCTCTGTTTTTGTTTATTAAATCTGCATTTAATTGTTAAGATCTGCCATCTCTAACCCTAACAGTGATTTGAGTGCAAGTGGAATACACAGCCAAAGTTGTGTCATTGGTCTCCCAATAAGGGGTATTTCAAACCTGGGAGGAGGCAGGAAATCCATTGTTGACATCAATTAGTGTTAATTTCAAACAGCTTGGCAAGGCCGCACTTGTTCATTCCAAAAGACAAGTCTTCTCAACTTTATGGGGTTATCAACACCTAGTTTTTTCTAGCCCATGAGGGCTTAATTATTTTTTATTTTTCTCTCTCTAGCTTCTTTTAATATTTGATTTTTTCAACTTTGTAAATGCAAAATTTTATTGGTGTAAATTTGCAATAGGGTGAGAATTTAAAAGTGTTATAAGTGCCTTTTTTTTCAAACTCTATTTAATGATGGTGATTTCATACTAATATATAGTGCCTTTTTTATCTTCATTCTTGTATGCAAATATATGCACTAAAATAAAGTGCCAATTAGGGGGAAAATTAAAAGTATTAAAAAGGGGGGTGTATTAGAGAGAGTTGTGATTAGAATACTTAAAAAAATAAATCTCAAGTTCCAAAAAAATAAAATTGTAAACCTAATCCAACATGGAGCCCAATCAAGTGATTGACCCTCTTACACCTTTTAACTACCATGAGTGGAAGGTTCAAGTACAACTTACACTCAAAAACAAAGGTTTGTATAGAGTTTCAATGGGTATTGGAAAAGGAACCAAATAATGCCAAGGACAAGGAAAAGTGGTTCAATCAGTGTGACCAAGCTTTTAGATTCTTGTGTTTATGTCTTTCAAAAGAACTTATATTTCATGTGGAGAATTGAAAAGTTATTTGGGAAAGTTGATGATATTAAAGGCCATGAGCTAAAAAATGAATTAATCAACTTAAGTTCAAGTAATTACCCAACATTACAAGAATATTTCACCAAATTTAAGTCACTTCGCCAACAACTTAAGCAATATTGGAATTGAGAAGAAATATGATCAACTCATCTTATCAACTCTTTCCAAGTTGGGATCTTCTTATTATGTTTTTGTGTCAACATTCTACTCTAGAAAAAGGGCTTTGGGTTCTAATTGGTCTATGCCAAATATAGATGACTTTATTGTTGATTTGTTCAAAGAACAAGATAAACTCATCCAAATGGGGGCCACGGTATCCTACAAGCCACATGATTTAGTAGCAGAAAGTGTAACATCTGAATGATTGACAAGCAAAAATGAAGAAAGAAAAGATAAGGAAATACAAGGAGGAAAATCACAAAAGGAGGAAAATACGAAGAAATATGCCAAGTGTTCCTTTTGTAAGAAATTAGGGCATAATGCACTTGACTGTATGAGGAAACAAATAAATGATCTTACTCAAATCATTGAGGAAAGTAAGATTGTGAACTCTAGATCTTCATCATCTATAGACACTAAAAAGGAAAAAGAGAAATCAAAATGACATGTTCTTTGAGTGATTGTAAGATTTATTGCATTACTTTTCTTGTTTTGTAAAATGTCTATTATTACTCTCTTTTTGGAGGATAGCTTTTTTCCCATTGGGTTTTCAATCTTTCTCCATTTTATTTGAGAGTTTGCATTGTAAATGAGTACCTTATCAGGCCTTGTTGTCGGGACTCAAATTTCCATTGTTTTTTGTGCCCACCTAAGTTGTGCTTAAGGGGGGTATTGGTGTAATTATTAATATCACACCTTAGTTAAACTTACTTAGGTAGATAGTATTATTTACTTAAGTTAATTAGGAATATTAGGCAAGTGTGTGTCATCACTCCTTGATTGATGGGAGTTAGGTAGGTCACATCTCCCTCATCAAGTGAGTTACTTTGACACCACTACACCTCTAAGTTGAGTTGGTCTTTTAATAACTCAGGTTTACTAGGAGGGTAAACCCATAAAAGTGGTTTACAATTCGAATGAGGAAGGAAAAATTCTAAAAAATGATCCCATGCCAAAAAAAAATATTCTAGGGGTTCGAATGAACTCATTGGTTTGAACGAACCAAAAAAAGGTTCGAGCGAACCCATTTCATGCATGCACAAAAAAAAAAAAATGAAGACCCCTTTTGGGAAGGGGGTTCAAATGAACCCTGGTTCGTTCAAACCCTTGGGGGTTCACTAGAACCCCCTTGGTTCTAACGAACCCCCCTTTTCCCTGATTTTTGACCTTGTTCACAAAAAAAACCTAAATTTTTACGTTTTGAAGCTCAGGTTGAGGATGAAAATGGAGTATTCACAAACCAACTAAATTAGGTAGTCCTCGAGTAGTTATCAAGGATATAATTTTAATATGTCTTGGTTTTATTATGTATTTGTTTTTTTAGTTTTATTAAACATAGGTTTTTCATCAAAAATGAAGGTCTTTGTTCTACGTGTGGAAAAATAGTGATTATCAAACAAAGTTTGAAAAATATGAGTGCACAAATATTGAAGTCCTTGATCGAACCAAAAAAAATTGAATTTGATATATATACAAAAAAGTTCACAGCGTTACTCTGGTCATGCTATGCTTGAATTGTAGTGGATTTGACTTTATTAAAAGAAAAAATATTCAATAAAAATTATCTAACCAAATTAGAGCACTAGATATGAGGGAATTACAAATCTAAATTTAGAAAAGAATTAAATTTTATCCTTCATGGAAAAAGTTATGCATTATTATACTTATCACGATTGTCGCGTCACTTTTAAAAATGTTGTTTTGAAATTAGTTTTCGTGCGAGATGGAAAAAAAAGTGCAAACTAATTCCAAAAATTTTGAAAAAAATATTTTTAGAATTTACAAACAAAATGTGACGAGACTCTAGTTTGCATCATCTTCAAATTCCTCACGGTTTAGCCGCTATAAGTGCCTGAATGTGAAGATTTAGTTAAAAATAATAATTTTAGTGTCCAGTTTGGCCAAAAATTGTAAACCACTATTGTGTGATCACCCAAGACACTTGTCATTCTTGACAAGTGCATCTTAAACCTATAACTTTGTAATTATTACTAATGTTATTCACTTCATTTTGTGATCAATTTCAACTTATTGATCTATAGGATTTCTTATAAATAGTATGAAAGAAAATATAATTTTGAATTAGGCTAATGAAATATATATATATATATATATAATTTTTATAATTAAATTTTGATTGATAATTGTAACAATTTATAAAAATTAAATTAGTGGGTTAGGTGTATTTAGTTGTAGAATTGATGATGAAAAATGAAGTTGTAATTTTTTAAAAAATTAATTTATTATTATTATGAATTTATCTATTTTGATCCAATGAATGTCTTAGTGTTTAAAGTGGTTCAAGGATCTCTTGGGTCAATTATAACTATCATGAACTTGATATATCATGCATGATTGATTTGAGTTATGAAAGATTGATCTAATAGAATGTGTATTTAAAAAGATGCTCACTTTTTCCTCTAGATATCTATGTTAAAAAGTGGCATATAGAGATACTGTTTAGGAGTTTTTTTACTCAATTGATGAATGTGTTATCCTAGATCAAACACGTAGAAAATTAAATTTACAATGAGAGATATCAAAGACAACATTCACAAAAATGCAAGTGGCCTATATGATATCAATACAAATTGAATTCCTTTATTTCCCTTTAAAATTGAAGTATGCTCTAGTTAACGTGTGTGTGTGTGTGTGTGTGTGTGTGTGTGTGTGTTTAATTATATGTTGAATTTTATTAAAAATCATGACAATCTAATATTTTGCATGGAACATGTACTAGGTTCCCAATATAACAACCAATAGAAGGGGGCAAGAAAATTGGAATTTGAATTTGTACTCTTGTGATTTAAGAATTATTCTTATGCTCCTCTAGATCAACTTGGGTCAATATTGAGCCATGTGAAAATGATCTACAATGGTAAGGTGATGATCTTGGAGTCGGGAATAAATGTATGGAAGTAATTGTTAACAAGGATGGAATAAGGATAAGTAGATAACAAATACATGGAAATATGTGAAACAATGTACAATGAAGATGGATAGGGATTAGGCCATGAACTAAAGATGATAATATGTCACTTATCTATATTGTTGCACTAAGATATTCTCATCAAGAATGGAGATACATGAGAAATGGTATGGATATAGAAACAATTAATATATTAGTGAAAAGTGACTCACTAATTAATTGACTACTGTGGATGGTAACTTGTTTATATGCAACAACCAAATCAACTTAAGATCGAAGTTTGATACTAACATCCTTATCAATTAAATTAAATTTTTATTCTTGTAAATTTTCACTGCCTATCGTTTTACCTTTAAACAAAAATATAAATTGGTAAAACCTTTATGGAGTCATTTTCATTCCATAAAATATTTGAGGCATTAAATTTACAAAGTAAAATTAGTAGTATCACACCACATGATAAACACAAAACTATAAAAATTTGATTCACTAATATAATGGTCATTCACAAAATTATTAGTTGTACCTTCTTTACCACTAATAAGTTGGTATTTAAATAATATGTAGTTTAAATCATTGTGAAGAAAAGAAAAGAAACAATACCAAGATTATGTGTTTTCTTACATATGCATTTCAAATAACAACAACACTTCAACACAATGTGTTTGTGTATGAGAAAGTGTAGGTTCTTAAACACAATGCATTTTGAAGCATGCAATTTGTTATAGTAGGTAGTGTGTGCAATGTGAAGTGTGTATTGTGAAGGTTAAACCCCTATGCCATACCATGCAGATTAAAAACCAAAGAATGTTTTGACACCTCAATTTTCTTATAAGATATTCATAACTGGCATTGTGTTTTATATCCTTGACCCAACCAGGCCTAGAGAAAGAACATTATTTTTTTTCTTAGAACATTATCCAAATAACCATACAACAAAGATCCTACAAGAATCGCCATTGACATAAGAAATAAATAAAGAAAAAAACATAAATTACTACTATATACTTGAAAGAATATCAAACTTTTGCTTAGGAAATTTCCAAATAACCATATAGAAAAGTTCCTACAAGAATCACAATGTTGACAAGAAATAAATAAAGAAAACAACATAAGTTACTACTACATAAGAAGCGCACATCATATTATTGATGAAATGACTACTCATATATAAATATAATTACAATCCCTCCAATTGCCATAAAGTCTTGAGTGGTTGCTTTGATTGCTTACTATGTTTCCCTTAAATTAGATATCGTCCTTTTTGTTCAGTGGTCTCTACTAGTTGATTCCCAAGATTAATACTAAAATATCTACAAAGTTGATTCACAATTACCCAAGATATATGTACAAGCCTTCAATTTAATTTGGATAATATATGAAGGAAAAAGATAGGTTTTTCCAATTAAAGAGTACACAAAACAA
Organism: Sequoia sempervirens; assembly: GCA_007258455.2. NCBI lineage: Eukaryota > Viridiplantae > Streptophyta > Pinopsida > Cupressales > Cupressaceae > Sequoia > Sequoia sempervirens. Next base: position 49,807 of record VDFB02320397.1, on the reverse strand, counting down.
TCATGACACTAAGAGTTTGAAATTCATTAATGCAAGATAAGAACAAAAGTAATGTTGTGAAGCAATGTATGCAAGGAATCCATTGTACATATACAATTCTCCAAATGTTTTATTAAACGAAAATCACATGATTGTTTACATTAGAGACTAAACACAATATTTATAGGGGCTCTACTAATGCCACCCAACCGCTCCACCAAAACAATGTGAGCCTGGGAAACAATAACTAGTTGACATTAGGATTGACCATCCAAAGATTACATAAATTTACCATCAACATTATGATTAGATTGCTAACGGAACCTAAATGTTATCCAAGTATAATTTAACATATATATTATGTATAAGAGTTTAAATTGATTGGGTGCAAAACAAACCACAAAGATGCATGAGGAAATACCTCATAAATAATTGAATCTTATGACACAACATTTGTCTTTCCTTTGGTAAGCTCTACGAGAATTATATCCCCATGAACACAGATAGAGGTGTTCAATCTATGGCCAAGCTACCTATAACATTTATTTCACCGCAAATAGAGGCATATCACCAAACAAACATGATGCTGCGAGATGTTGCCAAACCTCTGCACCCAAATTAGTGAACATACAAGCTCTAATTAACTTGGATTTTTCATCCAATAATCTCTCTAGCAACATTCCATCTATGTTTGATAGTTTGTTGTCCCTTGCACCCAAATTAACAAACATACAAGCTCTAGTTCACTTGGATTGGTCATCCAATAATCTCTCTAGCAACATTCCATATGTGTTGGCAACATTCCATCTGTGTTTGATAGTTTGTTGTCACTTATTGTAGTAAACATCTCCAATAATAAGCTCAGCGAACGCCTACCCAAGTCAAGGTTCACATTGTCCAACAACATGAGGGGTGGGATCAATTTAAAAATGGCAAGAGTTCCAATGTCCAGTACAAGCGTTTTCCCACACTTGTTCTTAAGCTTGAGAGGGCCCATAGTAGGTCCTCTAGAGCCATATTTGATAGTGTCTCCCAATCACCCAAGCCACCAAAAGAAACAAAAAATTCCACCGCCCAAAGTGGCAGCCATTTGAGAAGCCACATCGCCAGTTTAAACATCGATCTCCCAAGCATTTCTCGTGGCAACATATGGACCTGAAAAACCAAAAAACAAAACAATTGTCGCTGGTTCATAAGATCATTATGACAAACATAAAATCACAGCCATCCACCAAACTATATAACCCATTTTTTACTTAAAGGCTGGTCCTCTGCAGCGTGTGGGTAGGCACGTGGATTATTGGTTCAGTAGCAGGAGTTAAACCTAGGCTGTGCAGGAAGAAAAAAAGTATTAAAGGTTAAGGTTGAGGAAAGACATCTTTGCCTCCATCAATGCAAAGAGAAGTTTGGAATCCCAACTCTCTGAAATATTATTAGCAGGAGCGTAACGAAGCATACTGTCCGTTGTAGTATGGTTGGTTAGGACACCCAACTATTATCTTAGACCAAGAAAAGTTTCGAATTCTAATTTAATGTAAAATATTCGATAAGAGCATGACGGCGCAGGCATTCCGTTGTAGTCAAGTTGGTTAGGATACTCGGCTCTCACCCGAGAGACCCGGGTTCGAGTCCCGGCAACGGAAGGTTTTTTATTTTTGTTGTTTAACAATCTGCAAGATCGCTAATGTGCATAAATATTTTCTAAACGCTACTGTATGAACCACATCAAAAGTGGTGCGTCTGCCGGGAGTCGAACCCGGGTCTATTGCTTGGAAGGCAATTATCCTAACCGTTGGACTACAAACGCTTTTCGAGTAATAATTTAGGAGCCATTAGTGTACATCTCCACGCAGAATTCTGAGGAGGCCACACTGGTTCTGTTTGCCTTGATTCGGTCTTATGTGACGCGCAAGCATGCGGTAATGGGAGTATGCATATGCGTTCTGCAATAAAGAAACATAGTATTCATTTAAACTAGCTATCGCACCTTGGTGTGCAATGGGTACGCCGAAGAGGGGTGGAAGGTCAATTAGGAAAAAAATTGGTCTTTTTTTTTTTAACTGTTTGCAATACATGAGGTCAATTGGTAGGTCATTTAGCAAATGATGGTTGTGCAACAAATGTCTCAAAGGAGAAGTGTGATAGATTCAAATCAATTATGCATTCTTTTATAGGGATCTAAACACAAATAAAACAAAGCTTCTGAATGAGGAAGATAATTAGACTCCATTACCAACAAGCTCATATTATGTTTGCAATAGAGAGAGTGGGAGAGATAGGGATAGAAAGAGGGAGAGATAGAGGGGGGAAGTGCAAGAGGGGGGGGGGGTGTCGTATCAATGCGAATATATACATGTATATGTTCATATAAGCCCATGCTATATGCATTAGATTTGTAATGATGAAATTTGTATATCTATGTCAATTTATATTTAGTCTTGAGTTTATTATGATAAAATCACAACTATCACATTAAATTAGTTGATGTTTTATGTGAATGATACCTTCTCAATTTATTTATTTTTAGAACGGTACAACCATTCATAAGAGAACTGTAATTGTATACAAACAATGTTGGAAATCAATTTTTATATGACTCACAAACAATGACTATGAACTATAGGGGAGAGGACCCACTAGTTGAGCATGTTTCAATAGTTGTGATAGTAGTTGTTTATATAATGCCCAATATTTTTATCAATATTGGACCAATAGTTGTGACATGGCTACCCATAATTAAACAAAATGTATTCCTTTGATCTAAAGGCAACCAATCATGTGATGCCACATCAGTGTTCAACTACCCATGATGTGAATGCACAAGTATTGGTCAACTACATCTTGACAAAAAGTATGTTGATGTGACATCATATTTGATGATGTGGTCTAGAAATGAAAGCTATAAGCAGGAGACTTGCCAAGTAAGCTGTTGTCAAAAATTGGGAGTGATTTGAAATTTCCACGTAGGATAATTAGAAGCGCGAAATTAAGGTGCTCAACTACTGAATCCTCTCCCCTATATAATTACACTAACTAGCAGCACAACAAATAAAACTGTTAATCTGAAATAATTAATTACTTGGAATAAACAGTTAAATGTAGAACGATGTTTATTCATTTCGATTCTCATTTCAATCTCTAAAGCTCCTACGAGACCTCAACTAATGGGGACTCGCCTGCCATGACAGCATTATCTAGAAGGGCATTATAATTATTGTTATTGGCTGGAAATTGTGATAGATTGCCCTACATCAAAATCAGATTTTTGAAGTTCTTTATTGTGGCACCAGATTTATATGTGTTGGTGACGGATGGTTGAAAGTTCAAACATTATAAAAATATTTAAATTTTGGCAAGAGGATTGTTCTGGGTTCAAATGCCCATCTTCTCCTACGAATATTATGTTTTTTGCACGTGGTTTACATATAACAGCATTTACCTGATGAAAATTTAATCATGGTTGGTCAAATTTGAGGTTTTAAAATCTATTATGCTGTGGGATTGAACTAACAACCAATAGCTAGTGAATGCTCTCAAATTTCCCTTTTGATCTGTTTCCTGTTTATTGATGAAGGAAAGAGAGTATTCCATCACAGGGATCAGACTAATTTCAATTTTATCTTGTAAAAATTGTATTCTTTTCTCAACAGCGAGTTTGGGATCAAAATACCCTGCTTGCATAAATGATGATTTGGAGTAATTAAGTTTGTAAATTTCACAAATATATTCAGTTTGTCATGGAAGAGTCCTTATGTGAAGCTAGTTTGTTGAAATACACGGAACAACTACAACTCAAACCTAGGACCTGTCATTGGCATTTGTTGGGCATTACTCCACTAACCCTCCATGCATTCACATGTTAAAGCTTTGATGTTGTTTGGATTGAACCTCCGAGATTTGAGCTCAAGACACAAACAGCTTGAGTGACATACCTACCAAGATCTAATACTTTATTCCAAGACATGGACTGGATTGGACTCATATAAGAGAAACCTAACGTTTCCTATTTTCTACTGTTTGGGATTCTTGTATGTTTGGGATTCTTGTTTACATTCATGTGCTAGAGGGAAAAAAGACTAAATTTGAATCCTCTGATCTAAAGGTAGTCTTTGTGGGATACAATGAGTCTGCCAAGGCTTACAAGATCTATGTTTTGTCACAATGAACGATTATAATCAGAAGCCTCCCATGGGTTTGATGAAAGTGAATAGGTGGTCGTTCCAAGTTTTGATTAACAAAATACATCTGTATCCACTACAAATCAGACAAGTGTTTATATAGTAACAAATACCTCAATCTGAAATAGCAAAGAAGCGTAGATCACTTACTTAAACATTGTAAGAGGCACAAAAGCAAGTAGGAGCACTGAAAAGTTCTTCCATAGTAAGTCATCCACCTAAGAAGTTTTTGAGTTATGCTATTTTGATGGCTTCCATCATTCATGCAAAGCCTTCTAGTGTCGAGCAAATTTAGAGTAAGTGTGGCAAGATGCCATGGTAGAAGGGTATAACTCCCTTCTATTGAATGATCTTTGGTAGATTGTGCCCAGACCAAATCTAAAGTCAATGGTCGATTCCAAGTGGTTTGTATAGGATAAAGCATGTAGCATATAGGAGTATAGAAAAGTAGAAGGCTAGATTTGTTGCACAAGGATTCTCTCAAAAAGAAGAGGTTGACTATGATGAGATTTCTGCTCCAATTGCAAGATACACTTCTATTGGGGGAATTATGTCTCTTACAGCTTATTTTGGTTGGTCTTTACATCAATTGGATGTATAGACAGTTTTTCTAAATAGCAATATGGAGGAACAAATGTACACAAATCAGTCCAGAGGGTTTAAGATGCATAGGTGAGAGACCCATGTATGCATGTTGAATAGAGCCCTATATGGGCTGAAGCAAGCACAACTTGTTTGGTACTCAGAATCAAAATCAGAATCAGACTCAGAACAAAGGTATCACATGGTCTGAAGCAAGCACCACATGTTTGGTACTCATAATCAAAATCAGAATCAGACTTAGAACAAAGGTACCACATGGGCTGAAGCAAGCACCTCTTCCTGTGCTTTCTTTTATTTCGTTCTTCTTCAGAATCTGACATTTTTATTTTTTTATATCATTACCCTGTTCGAAACAGAAAAGACCAATGTGTAGTATTTTGAATTAGCAAATTGGCAACTAATCATATAACTGACTGCTTAAGTTGAATTTATGTACAACTAAGGCATGCAGATGAAAGTTTTTTCCAAAATTGCTCCCAGACATCTAATTACAAAAAATAGCTAAACACTAAAAACATATTTCTAGCAGATGGTTGTTGACACAATTATGTATTAATGCCTTGATAAGCACGTATCATCTGTCTAACTTTCATTAGTTCATTCAGGCAAGTATTGTATAACATTTCAAAACAAATAAATCGTCCATATGAGGGTATCTCCTAATCACAGAATGACAAGAGCTTCATGGTTGACATTAAAATTTATGTTCTTGAAATTTAGAAGATCTCAACCTTGTTCTTACAATTAAAAAAAAATCATATTTGTGAAAGACACATACAATTAAAAACTCAAATAATGGAAATCCATCTTGGTATTCTCAAGAAAATCATATATGTATCTTGAAGAAAAGGCAATTGCAATGATCAGACTAAAAACATAAGAAAGTCACTGATACTCTCCAGGCTTCTAAATAAACAGAATCCCAAAACTGAATGGGGATTCTTATGGTTTTTAAATGCTTAAGAAAGCCAAATACAACAGTAACTCAAAGAGTCTTGCATCGTCTACAAGTCTGATGTTGGAATATACTTTTGTACATGTTTGAAAATGTGATCAGTAAAATATTTGTAGTAGATTTGAGTTCTATTAAATTCCAATATTGTATTGTTGAGCAAGGTTGTTAGGGGATAGTCATAATGGCCCGAGTGAGGGTGTTCAAGCTTTCAGTCCAAAATCAAATTTGTGAGAAGGAATCCTTGGCATGCGGTCGAGCTCAATTTATCAGATTAAAGTCTGAAACCAAATTCCTGTTCCAAACATAAATACCTAGCATTAAGGCCACCTTTAGTTGGAAATCGCTTTTTGTCAATGTAATAATTTGTAAATCTCTTTTGGATCAGGCTGTGTTGTTTGTTTGGAGCTTAAAAAAGGTACACGGTATGATCCACAAGTAACTAGTAATAATAATTGTCTATATGGGGGATAAATAGTGATGGAGATAAGAGAAAAGTAGTCATAAGCAAAATATATGTAGCCTCGTATTAACATAGCCTGGAATGTTCCACACATGTGAAATGAATAAATAGTACATACAACAGCCTGAATAGGGCATTCAATCCCTTGCCTTCACAAAAAGGTCTTGTTGACTCAATCTGTTCATACTGTCGATCTTCTCAAACACCAACTTTACAAACAGAAAATTAGCTTGTTGAAGGCTCGGTAGAATCTAAACTTAGCACATGAACATGGGAGAAAATTCCATGCACTAAGCAATGCTTTTGGATTGGTAAGGAAAGACCATTTGCACAATTTTGTTATTGGTAGGAGGTGAATTAAAGGAAGCATTGTTACTTCTCCAATTAGCCATGATGAAGCAGAGTTTGAGTTCATAGCAGACGAGGAAAAAGTGCTGGTTGTGTTGGATGTGCTACTTCTGCACAATCAAAGCAAAACCCATCAAATATTGTTATCTATCCATACAAATTTTGAATAAGATGTTCAGAAACAGCAGTGCAGAATCGCGGAATTAGTAGATCCGGTGGAACCGCCCTTGGGTTTCCTTGCACGCTGATTTCCAGGTTTGAGGTGCTCCAACAAATCAGCTCATAAGCAGACAAAGGCGTGGCTGGCAGTTGAATAAAGTTAGTTCGTTCATTCATAAAGCATAACCGACAATGACATCCGTAGCAGAAGGATAGTTTCAATCAATGGTTGAAAGAATTTCAATAGTCGGCAGACGATAACAACCATTTGATTGTAATTTTTAGCTTTGTCTTGTTGAAATAGGATAGAATTTGTCAGATGTTGTAGTTGCTACAGCCCTAGTAGACATGTATGCAAAATGTGGAAGCATAGACAAGGCACGTAAAGTGTTTGACAAGGTGCCTCGAAGAGATGTGGCCTCGTGGACTGCAATGATTGCAGGATATGCACAAAATGGAATTGTTGATGTTAAAAAGGTTTTATAAATTTCCAAGCAAATGCAATTGTCAGATTTAAAGCCGAACTTTGTCAGATACCAGAAAGAGGGTTTTCTCTACCTGAAAGGATGTTAGGTCAAAGACCTTTATGAAAACATCTGGCATCATTGCAACCAAATCATCCTTGATTAGTTACTCCTAAGCCCCAAGTTCTTCTTGCAATATTTAGGTCAAAACAAGCAACAATTGTTTACTCCCTCTCTATTTGTCAGTTTGGACCTGATTTTTGAGATTAGTTTGTCAAGGTCTTATATACTGTTTCACTTGTTTTATCTTGGACGTGAATAGTTGGTTTATGATTTCACCTATCCTTACTGGATCAAAGCTTTATATACTCAGCACTATAAAGCTAATAGACAACTTTTACGTTTGTTAATTGCTTTTCAGGGTGATTGTTTCCAAGTTTGAATCATTCCATTTCTGGCTACAATATTGTCTGTATATACCAGTTCCTTTTGCAGAAACCATTGCAGCCATTAAGCATATATTCTGTTTGAATTCTTGGAGTTCTACCTCCTACAAGAAATGCAACTTCATCTGGTGCCAGTTTGGTCCCCTGCTTTCACCTTCTTTATGTGGTAGATTTTCCTTAAGAAAATCAATTCTGACTTTGCTGTATCATTGACATTTTAATCAAATATTAGAGACTAACATATGCTCTAAACCTTTCTTTAAGAACACCTTGATACAGCCTTGGTATACCTCTAATTGCTTCAACGTTGAAACAAATTTATGTCAATTTTGGTTATACTTATCTAAAAATAGTGACTGAGATCTTTAAGCAACAAATCCTCAATTATAATTGGTAACACCCCTTTGTTCAAACTAATGATTGAGCTTGGATTGTAGCCCTTTCAGCGTACATTTGGTAAATATGTATTATAGAGTGATCACTTCCAATACTAATGATTATTTATCAAGTGATCACAAGGCCATTATATAGTCAACTGTGCCAACAAACCAGCAGATATAGATGCACTTGTATGTAAAAATTGGAACTTAATCAATTAGTGATTGGTAGAATTTCAATTGAGTCCTTTTGATCTAAAAATAATTGATGCATAGCATAAATTTCAAGTCAATTGGAAAATAAATATAGATGGCATCTGATTGTCATTTTCCTGCAAGACTAAATCCAGCTACCTAAAGGAAAAGGGGCAGAGGGCATTTTCACGTGTCTCATGGTGATTTCGCAAACTTCTAGCTGTGTCTTTGACAACCCAATTAGCTTGTATGAAATTTGATGAGTGAATGGTTACAGACTTAAAACTTCCACAGTTCATAAATGTGCCTATGATAAAAACAAATAAGGAGACTATGATTGTTTTTCAAGACCTGGAAGTCCTCGGCACTTCCTAAGGTAGTTGGATGGACTAACATTCACAGACATTTCATTCAACTTACATACACAGTTGACAATGGACTAGTATTCAACAAAATAAGGTGCCCTCATTAAGAGAAATTAAGAGAAAACAAGATGTCCTTTGCCGATGAAAGGAAAACAAAGGCTCCATTGAATCCATGGTAATTTAGCCATTCTCTATAAAGAGCATTATTACCATGGATCATTAGCTTTTTTGAATTCTGCATTAATCTAGAGATGTGTAAACAAAGACTAATCATTTAGGCCCATGTCCAGGCTTGAACAAAAAGGTAAAACAAACAACTAAATCATGTTCTGAGCCTACAAAACAGCAGAGCAATGGATCTGGTCTTTACCCTGATGATACATACAAACAAGATTCATAACCTGCAAAGACATAAAAGTTCAGACACAGAAAGATATTAGTTTGAAATTGCAGTAGCCAAATCCCACCTTGAAGACTGCCTATATCCAACTGTCATATACGAACCATACCAAAAATCAGCAAAACAACATTATCACTTACTTCAAGGATCATTGGTGGTTATATTGCCTGTTCCACCAAAATTGCAAGCCACGGATGAATGCCTATTCTTTTGGTGATAACTGTCGAAAGAATAGGAAGCATGGGAAGCAAGATATCTGGTTGATAACAAGGTTGGCCTGGTTGAATTGGAGAACATTCCACATTACCATACCCACAAGCTCAATCCAGGGCCTTCTGCAAGTCAGATTCATTGGCATTAGATGAAGCAATGCACCAAGTAGCGCCATCAACAGCTGTCAAGTTACCCCCTGCAGCCAGCGAAGGCATCTCTTGTTCTGGCCTTGAGGGTGTCTCTTGTTAATTAGTGAACATACAAGCTCTAGTTAACTTGGATTTGTCATCCAATAATCTCTCTAGCAACATTCCATCTAGGTTTTATAGTTTGTTGTCCCTTGTTGTAGTAAACATCTCCAATAATAAGCTCACTAAATGCCTACCCAAGTTAAGGTTCACATTGTCCAACAACATGAGGGGTGGGATCAATTTTAAAATGGCAAGAGTTCCAATGTCCAGTACAAGCGTTTTCCCACACTTGTTCTTAAGCTTGAGAGGGCCCATAGTAGGCCTTCTAGACCACATTTGATAGTGTCTCCCAGCATCACCCAAGCCACCAAAAGAAACGAAAAAATCCACCGCCCAAAGTGGCAGCCATTTGAGAAGCCACATCGCCACTTCTAACATCGATCTCCCAAGCATTTCTCGTGGCAACATATGCACCTGAAAAACCAAAAAACAAAACAATTGTCCCTTGCTCATAAGATCATTATAACAAAACATAAAATCACAGCCATCCACTAAATAATATAACCCATTTTTAACCTACAGAGCTGCCGATGACGATGGAGTGGTTGGCATTGTGGTTTGATAGATCAAGAGAGATTTCCATGCCAGAATTCCCACACCCAACAACCAACACATTTGCCCTTCAAATTCCTCCTTGGTTTTATACCCGCTGGCATGAAAAATGTGTCCCTAGAAACACTTGTTGGAGAATTCTGTTAGAATAAATTAATTACTCACTCTGTCGGCACAGAGAATCATAGGGTTTACAACCTCTTCCATCATCCCTCCGTTGTAGTCTAGTTGGTTAGGATACTCGGCTCTCACCCGAGAGACCCGGGTTCGAGTCCCGGCAACGGAAGGTTCTTTTTTGTTGTTCGACAATCTGCAACATCTCCAATGTGCATAAATATTTTCTGAACACTACTGCAGAAGTCCATAAAAGTGGTGCGTTTGCCGGGAGTCGAACCCAGGTCTATTGCTTGGAAGGCAATTATCCTAACCGTTGGACTACAAACGCTTTTTGATGATTTATTTAGGAGCCATTAGTGTACATCCCTACACAGATTTCTTAGGAGGCCACACTGGTTCTGTTTGCCTTGATTTGGTTTTATGTGACGCGCAGGCATGCTGTAATGGGAATTTGCATATGCGTTCTGCAATAGAGAAACAGAGTAGTATTCATTTAAATTAAGTCAAGTATTCTACCAAATCTTCTGATAACGACGTCTGGGTGGTGTTGTTATCACGTTAGTCTCACACACTGAAGGTCCCCGGTTCGAACCTGGGCTCAGACAAACTGTCTTTTCTTTTTCTTTTCTAAATAAGTCGAGAACATTGTTACGGTGTTCTCTTTACTTGGAACCTGCACTCAGACATATTGTTATTATATTGCAAAATATAATAACAATATTCTTTTCCCAACCTAATGCAACAGTGCATCAAGTGGCACAGCGGGTCCCATGATGGAAACTTGGCTCTGATATGAAGTCGTCCCCTATGTAGACCTTTTTGGAACAGTTTTGTTTTTTAAATGCTGAAATATTATTTCAAAATAGAGTAAGCAAGAAAAATTAAAATAAAAGAATAGCAGGAGCGAATAGAGAGCAGAGTGGTAAAACAGAGCAAAGTGGCAAAACAGAGCAAAGTTTAAACACCAAAGAACTCACACAGATTACTTATTACTTTTCAACAGCAATTACAAATATATAGATACACAATAACTCAATTGCTTCCTCAGTTAGCTTGACAGCTGATCATAATGGATTGACAGCAAACTATAACTAGTGACAATAAACCAGACTCAACTAAACATAATGGACACCTAAACATTACTTGATGACACATGCGCAACATATGTGCAGTTCATTATTCATTTATGTTGGAGCATTAATTCCAACACTCCCTCTTAATGCTACAATACTACACTGATTGACTACAAAACAATAGGAAGTACATTATGCAGAAGCTGCTATTTGATAACAGTTCTCAGACCAATAAGAATTCTTCAAGTTGCTTCGAAGTATAGTCACCTATCTATCATCCAAGTTCCCAACATCATTGGATACCATTTGCACATGAAGTGTCTCATCACCCTTGTAAAGGTATGATATTGAACTTCCAAATTTTGGATCCCCCTCTGAACTATTGGACACCAATCCTCACATGCATGTCTCATAACCCCAATGAGGTATACTTCTTGATCCACAAGCACCTCAGACTATTGAGCATCTATCTATCCTCTACTACATCCTTCACTGTCTTCAAAGTGTTGACCTCTTCAAAATAATGCAATAGACTCATCTTCAATGAAATCATCATCACTACCAACATCTAGTGGTTCTTCATGAATCGCTATATTTACTGATTCTTTAATTTTCCCTTTGAAAAGATCATTAGCACAAATTTTACAATTAATTGTTGTATGACCAATTTTCTTACAATAGTAACATTCAATCTCACTTTTACCTGGCATTCTCTTTCTCATTCTTTTCTTTGAGCATAATGCAAGCTCTGGTTGAGTGTCTCCTCCAAATTCTCTTGTTGTTTCTCTCTTTGTGAATGTTTCACAACAGCAGGATTCTGAATAGCATTAGATTTACACCCTTACATTGGTAGCAGCTTCTTCTCCAAATCTATGTTGTTCTTCTTGCAGCCCTCTGTACATAATGCATTGTTAGCTATGTGCTCTATTGTTGGACTTTGATCCTTCTTTGAAAATTGTTGGAGGCTACCTTGGCCAACGCTCCTTCCATTTGGTTGCACGCACCTCACAATAGCACCATTTTCTACATAAACAATAGAGCACTATTGAGCTTACTAAAATTTGGGAAATTCTACGTACCAACTCAAGGATGAAACATTTTATGTGGCTTTGATACCAAATTAAATTAAAAGAATAGCAGGAGCGAATAGAGAGCAAAGCAGCAAAACATAGCAAAGTATAAACACCAAAGAACTACACGGATTACTTATTACTTTTCAATAGTAGTTACAAATATATAGATACACAATAACTCAACTACTTCCTACAAACAAGCTAACTAGTTTGACAACTGATTATAATGGATTGACAATAAACTATAATACGAATGGCAACTAACTAGAATTAGTGACAACAAACTAGACTTAACTAAACATAATGGACACCTAAACATTACTTGATGACACATGCACAACATATGTGCAGTTCATTATTCATTTATGTTGGAGCATTAATTTCAACAAGAAATAATCCTTATATGTAAGTTATTGTTTCAGTAGAAATTAAACTGTTAGAATGCATTAAGATAACTTCTAATTCATTGGCATTGACAATTATTTAATGTCAAATTGGCAACAATTTCTCAAATTTGCATGAAAATTAGAAACACAGTTCTTAAAGGTAGTGGCAGTGATGGTAAAATGGCCATGGTAGCAATTTATTGTCTTAGTCTATCTTCCAAGTAGGCAGATTTAATGGTAGAAAAATGGGGCAAAACTTCAAGGATCGGATGTTAGAGAAAGCCAAAAATTGATGTGTTAGAAGTTGTTTGTCTTAAATTTTTTTGAATTCAATACAAGCTAAGCAAAATGGGGAAACAAAATATACAAAATATCATTTTGTGTATATTTTATAATCATTGTGTTTATGTGTAATATTTAAAACAAAATTTAACAATATTTAAACTATCTATATTATAAATCAAACATAATTCTATATGAAGTTAAACGAGAAATCAAATAAAATGTATCTTATAGGCTTATCAACATAAACTCTTTCTTGAAATTGATTGTTCAAGATATAACAGATGTGGTCACTCAAGGAGTAGTGCAAGATTTATGTGACATGTATTTATCAACTCATGTTGTTATTTTCTCTCTTTTTTTTATAAAGAAATAAGACCTAGTTGTAAATTCTAATTTTGATGTAGTTGTGTTCATTTTAAGCTCCAAAGTGAAATGTAAAATGATTTATCCTTGTAATTGATCTTAAGAATTAGTTACATATTGAACATCTTTAATTACCATGATATAGGAATAAATCAATCAAACATGTATCAAGTGGGCTCATAATGACTAGTGAAAAAAGGTAAAAGTTGATAATTTAAATTTAATATTTTTGAATCTAAGAGTAAGTCTTGAGCCCCTCAAAATTAATATTTGAATATTGTGGAATTTACCTAGGACAAGAAGCTACAATCTCAAAGTGTAGATCAAATGTACCGATATGTATGTGATCTCATATAGGTACAATAAATGGCCAACAATAGTGAATGTATAGGAAAGTGTAAATTGTGTAAAATAAAACTATGTAAGTGTTGGGAAATGAGCCAAACTTAACAAAAAAACATGCTACTTGTAGATATATATAATTAACTTAGAATTTTTTTATCAAAATGAATCTAAAAGTAACAAGAATGTACATAAATATACAAACTTTACCCTTATAGTAATATAATGATTAAACTCTCTATATTTTTTTATTATAATATATAATTTTAATCTATCCATATTTTTTCCATAAATTTTTTTATTAACATAATATTAAAACCTATTTTTTACAAATTCTAATTATTATAAACATTACATAATACAATAGAATAGTGGTGAAGGATAATTTTCCTCGTTGCAAGTATGTTCTGTGTGATCTTAACTCTACTTAAACATCATTTATTTCATTTTATCAAATAGTCAGTAATTTTACACCTCATTCACACTAACAAGTGGCAAATGTTTATCCTCCTTTTATTAGCCAAAATTGATATTTCATTATTTTATTTTAGTAAACAAATTTAGAAATTGCAAGGAGTGGCTATAAAAATGCTACATATAGAAAAATTAACCTTTAACTATTAAACTAAAGGGCATTCAAGTTCTATGGAATTGCTTTCATAGATGCTTTTGTGTAGATCTTTTTGAACTCAACAATTTCAAAAAAATACAAGACCCAACCTCCTCCTAAACCAAAAGTTATGGCTTCCTATATTAAAAATGTAAAACCATCTAAGACACTAAAAAGAGTTATAAGAGAGAGTTGTACTTGTTGAACAACTTATGAGATATGTTATGACACATCATAAGGCATATTTGGAGAGATATGTTATTGTTGATTGAATTTGTAAAATTGTATCTTGTAATCTATGCATGAAATATGACAATTGTGATTGCATGCAATTTGAAAATATGTTAATTTGATTTCCTTAGACTCTTGCATCAATAGTGTGGATGATTGTATGAATATTAATTGTCATATTATTGAATTTTTACCTCATTTAACCTTTCAAATCTACAAAATAAAATGTGTTTAACATTGTATGATAAATATTTTAGAATCATTAATTAAAACTCTGAATCTTTTGAAAATTATTTATAGATAAATTAGAATAAAAATTAGATATGTGGAAAGAAGGTCATAATATTATCAAATCTATAATTCATTTTGACATGAAATGAGCACATAATTCTAGAACTAGATACTCTTGAAGTCCTAAATTCTTTATTGGCAATATAGATCTAAGTGTTAAAAGTATTATCTATGTTAAGTGGAATTGAATTACCAACAAATGCCACCTTATAAATAAATTACATAAGCCACTTAGATATCTCACATGGTTGAGAACTGAGTGAAAAGGAACCTTGGAGTATGATTCCCTACTTTTCAAGAGGATTAGAGTGATCTAGATTGTTCTAGCCAAATTTGGTTGTACTAGAACCACCATTGACACCAACCTCTTTGGAGGAACTATTGTCTAACAATGAATATATAAATCATCCTCCACTATGGGTGATACTAGTACTATTTGAGGAGAGAATCTATAGAGGAGGAAGATGACTCCACTTCTATGGATTTTACTTTGAGTGTTAGGAAGATTAGGCATGATTGATCTAGAAGATTTAACAAACCATAGTCAAGAAATTTCTAAGGTCAACCAAATGGTTAAAGAGTGTAATAGTTGAGAATGTGGTGAATTATTTGGGGAGTACAAATTATTTTGGCAAGTCTTAGCTCAAGCCTAAACAAAGACTCTTATTAGGAATCCCTCGTTAGTCACCCTAATAATTCTTTTGAGGGTGTGGAAAATGGGGTTAGTGCTAACTATAGAGGCACTAAGATTGTGGTGGAAATTTTGGGAAACAAATCTCTATTTTACTTGAAGAATCCAATAAGCATTCCAAAGTAATAATGAATTCCAAAATTATGCATCATGAGGATCATTTTATTGATCATTCTCTAATATGTAAATTTTATAATTTCTAGCCAAACCCAGCTAAATTACATGAGTGTATCTTGAGGGATTGGAAGCATGCCTTAAAAGACAAAATATATATTTACCCCCATGTCTAGGGGTTTTTCATTTTTAATTTTGACTTAGTGAAAGATAAATAATCTTCTTTAAATTCTAGTCCTTTCATTTTGAAAGAAAACTACATGTGCATAAAGCCTTGGGATCCTCCATTCGATACTAGAAGGGATTATTCCCTAATTCTCTTTTCTAGGAAGGTTTCCTTATCTAACATTACAATATTGGTGGACTTCAATTTGATTGTGATTGTGAATTATTTATGTAATTTTATTTGTTTTCCTAAAGAGACTATTGATATAACTTGCACTACATTGAATTGCTTTTTTTGTAGAGATAGATATGTCTAAGTATTTTCCTAAAGAAAATTATTTGAGGTTAGAGACAATACTTGGACACAATTAGTCCAGATTATGAGAAATTAAATTTTATATGTAGAAGATGTCTTGGCTGAGGACACAATACCCTCCAATATTGCAAGAGGGTTGTTAAATCCTTAAAGGATGAAGGCTTGAAGGCTTTGGGATAGGGTGAAACCCTATTATCATTTAATTGATACACATGATTGGTCTCAAGATAATTTTGTTTCATGCTAATAAAATTTCACAAAGATTAATGTGGCTCTTTGTATCGAGTCACCTCCACTTAAGGACTAGAACTATGATTTTTCTTCTTTGGAGAACTAGAGTGAGGTTGACGCTAGGATTTTGAATTTTCTTCTTTGGAGAACAAGATATCTATATGGGTGTATTATTAGAGTGTGCATTGATCCAAGTAGATTCAGATGAGGTGAGAGGAGATCAAGTGAGATTTTTTATAGGTTACAAGTTTGATATATTTATAGAGTGAGATAAAATAGATGTTGAGCTAGTGTGAGAAAAGGCATGAGAAGCAATCCCACCAATAAATGTAATCATTTTTATCTCATGTTTTGATAGCTAGCATAGTCACAAATAAATGTAGAAAAACTTTTTGAGGGAATCAAACATCTTAGGGGGGTGACTATGATTCTCTAAGAGAGATCCAAATCATGGTCAAGGTTGAGGACTAGGACCAAAACACATGACAATACTAGGAATGAGATGGGGGAGAAGTAAATGAAATGAAACCCCACAAGCATAAAATTTGTTTATGTTATTGATAATTTTTATGTATGATAATTGATACTTAAAAACTTCTTATATGTTTGTGTGAATTCTCTTTTCATTGGTAGACTTGGTTAATGGCATGAATATCTTATATAAATTTTATATTTAGTTTAAATTTGGTATTTTTAGTTTTTCTTGTATATGTGTATGTGTGTATATGAATATTATAGAATGAATAATCAATACACACAATTATCTTTGGTAATAATTGAATTACACATGTTATTATAGAATCATCATAAGAGACATCACTCAAATCTCCAAAAGGAATCCCACAATCATAATCAAATATGTCATCAACATGGATAAATAAGCATAATGAATTGGTAAGATGTAATACACAATGGATTGAATATAAACCTCATGTTTCTTTCTTTTAAATTTTCATTCATGTAACCAATGTATCATCTCATCAAGTTGATATGCAATACAAAAATAATGATGTTTTATCTTGTAATCATGTTGTCCCATGCCTTAAGTGTCCATGTTTTCCAAATGATTTACCAAGTTTTTGCATAAGCCTAAATCCAAGACCACATAACTATATAAATGATGAAGGAGAAGAAGATGGATCAATAGTAGAAGTAGCACTCTCTAAATCACTAACACATGTACACAAGCCAATTTATCATCATCACATGCCTCAAGTTTTTTCCCATAGATATATATGACTCTTAGTAAAGAGATAGGATGTTAGATAAGCTCTTGGATCAACATAATACTCCTAACACCATAAGTCATAAAATATAATGAATCTCAATCATCCCTAAATCCATAATTCATGTGAGTTTTTATGATCCTTGTACACGTACACCCAATTTACATGTTTACTTTTGGCCTTGGTGAACCCTCTACTTTTTTCCCCATTTCTTGGTGGCATTATTCAACTTCTTGCCAAGGTGGCCTTTACATTTCCAATTCTATGTCTAGGTTACTCCTACACAACCCATGTCCATGTTTCTTTCTCATCTCACTTGCATACACTCCCAATTACTTGTACTCTAGATGTTTCTCTATGGATCTCTAACATCTTTCTCTTTTATTTTTTCTTGTTTTATTTTCCTCAAAAAATAATTGATGGTTTATTATAATGTATCAGGGAAAACTTTAGTGGCGAATCTTCACCAATTGGAAAATTCTAGGAATCGGCCAAGTCGAAATTGGCAAATTTCTCACACCCAACAGAATGTCCAAATTGCCCAAATTTTACGAACTATAGGTCCAATGCATGTCCATTTGCTAATGAGTTTTTTTATGAGGCATATTTAAGCAACAAATCCGCCATTTTCAAACTACACGTTTCAATTGGACCGACTAATATTTTCTCTTAGAATCTCGAAAGCATTTAATAAAACACCTACATATTCACCAATACTATTAAAACAACATTGTATCAGGACCCATTTCACCAATTTAAATTTACAAATAGTTTCTTGTGAAGACCCATTTTTCCAATTCAAATTTATAAATAGTTGCTCATGAGGACCTATTTCACCAATAACATTAACAAATAATTACATTTGAGGACACATTTTGCCTTGAAAATTACAACATATCGTTGTATAAGCAAGCGGGATTCACCAAATATTTAATATACCATTTAAAAATCCCACAGAATTCACCAAGTATGGAATCATGGATTGATATAAATACAATTGAAAGTGTCATTTATTCTTACACATTTTGTTTGGTTTTGAGGTTCTACTTCTCCATTCAGAACTGGAAGTCAGCGAACTGGGAAGTTGAAAACGTAGACTTAAAAGGTGACTGATCATTTCTTCATAGTGTTATTAGTTATAATAATACGTTTTCTTTATCTGTTTTCCATTCTTTCTTCAACAAAGTGAACCTTAGAACCAAACTCTAAAGTTTCAAAGTTTTTGAAACCTCCGACCCACCGAGTAGAAAAGGTGAGTGATAATTTCTTCATAGTGTTATTAGTTATAATAATAAGTTTTATTTATCTCTTTTCCATTCTTGCTTCAACAAAGTGAACCTTAGAACCAAACTATGAAGTTTTGAAACCTCTGACCCACAGAGTAGAAAGATGACCAAGAAAGACTTGCAACTCAACAAAATGAACCATCAAAAAAGTTGGAGAATCGGTAAGTTATGAAAATTTAGAACTCTATGACAAGGCTATAAAACTCTAAGGACTAGTGACTAAGGTTAGGAAAAGCCAAAAATTTTAATTGTATTCCATGGTATTGAATTTGATATGTGATTCTGCATCATTTTTAAACAACAACACTTATCACACTACTTATAAATTCCTATTGTATTTCCATTCACACAATCTTTGATAAATAACTGAAAGGAATATTATTAATCCATTCCTTGACCAGAAGCTAACAGTTCAACATCCATAACTTATAAATTATAAGCTAACAGAAGCTAACAGTTCAACATAAATAACTTATAAAGGTATCTAGTGTCCACCCAACTTAAACAATAAAAGCTTAAACTACCAAATCACCTAAATTATACTGAGAAATCCTTACGCATCTATCACCATAAAATCTTTATTCACAGATAAACATTCCATAGCAATGAAACTATCCAAAAATATATCATTCCAATAATAAACAATCCACTAGCAAACATAGAGTTTCTTTTGTCTTCATAACAGTTTCTTGAAGACAACCATTTTAGAAATTAAAATAAAAAGTCTTTGAAATATCAAGAGAGCCAAATTAAAGAAAATAACATAAAAACTAAAAACTAAACAGCGGTCCCACTCCTAGCACCGAATCCTTCGTTGTCAATTATTTTCGCCTCCTTCTCCTTCAATAACGCCTCCTGTGCCTTTACTCTTTGCTTGTATTCCCGGTACTTGGTGACAATTGAGGTGATGTTTTTGCTTCATGGAGTTGTAGTAATCTGTAACCTGTTTCTCCATGTGACCAAAGCATTTTCACACTCAACCAACTTCTGAGATCTCTCTTCTCCACATTTTTAAGTCCTCAAGTGGATCTCCATTCCACTAAGTTTTGAGAAGGACTCCCATGTCACTGTAGCAGGATCAACTATTTCTTTCTTGAATATTTCTCTAAACTTCATATAGATCTCTTTTATATTTAGAATTTTGTCATCAAACTTATCAGTAATTTCCACTCCTAGAATACGACAATCTTCTTTAACTTCCACCAACATTTCATATAATATATCAAGTGCATTATTAATTTCTTTCACCAAATTATCATACATATTCAATTTCCATTCCAATGAAGCAGACCAGGAAGGATCTAGCTCCTTAGGATTATTCACAATTTTCTCACCAATTAATATCTTTGCATCCATAGAGTTCAATTCTTTCATTTCTTGAGCAAGCACATAGAGACTAGTTTGATCTTTTCTTAGTTGTTGAACTTCTATTACTAACTCATTCACCTTATTAACAACTTTAGTGTAAAAGAGCACAAATTTATTTAGAAAGAAGATAGCCTCTCTAAATATTTTATCGATCCCCTCACAAGCAACTCTAAAATAGCTCAAATTCTTTTTAATTTTCTCTATGGTGAGCACATCGATGCCCTCTACCTGAGAACTTGAGGCTTCATCAAATGTAGGAGGAGTGGCCATGGAAGAAGTAAAGTTACTCAATGCGAGGAATTGAGATTCCAGTTTTATATTTTCTTTCCTCTATTATTTCACTCTTTTAATCAAGGTATTGACTAAATAATTGGCATGGTACACATCACCTTCCAGTGTTGGAGGCTCCATATCAACATGTGTGACTTTGTAGTCCGCCTCCATTATTTCATCTTCATTGAAATCCTTCACAGGCTCAGTAATTTCTAACATTTGATTTCCAGAAGTAGCATCAGTCACTATCCTTGACACCCTCCTGGCTTTCTTAGGTTTTGAAGAGCTTTGAAGTAACTTTGAAACTGTATCCACTCCAACTATCATTGTAGGAATATGCTTTCTCTTCTTCTCCACTGCTTTTTCCAGCCATCCTAGGGAGGCTATTACTAGACCATAATCTTCATTTCCACTAATAGTTTCTTTAGGAGCGTTAGGAGTGAAAGGTGGATTATCACTATCAGGCAGAGAAGAGGGCAATTCAGACAAAGGAGGAAAGATATTATCTTCAGCGATTTGTTGAAAGATAGCTTCAAAATCTGCAACCACAAGTTTTTCCTGATTGGTCTCCTTCTTAGGGGTAGGAGAAAGCACACTGTCTTGTTCATAGATGATTTTCAACTTGACTATTTCTTCTGGCCTATCACCATCACCTCCTGACTGAGAATTTGCACTAGAGGACCTCACAGAGGGTTTGTCGGATGATACACTTGCACCAGATGCTTGTGTAGACTATTGTTCATTATTTTGTGATGACTTAGGCTCCTAAACAGGACCAATAACTTGCTGCCATTTCCCATCCAACCAGTCCTGGGTTCTTTTAAGCACTAGGGCAACACACACCCTCATATCTTAAATTTCACTTTGGCTTCAATCAACCCTAGGGTGGGATTTATTAGGCAATTTTTCATATGCAGGATCTATTATTGTTGAATCCTCAGCTACATTTTTAGGAATGTGAAATGACAGACCGAAACCCTATATCTATTTTAGTGTTAGCCTCATATAATCTCTTCTCAAAACTTCCTTCTCATCGACACAATCTTCCCATAAATCTTTGATAGATGGTTGATGTCGATATGAGCTCCCTCCATAGATTATATGCTTCACAAAACCCTTACTATGAAAATTAGCTATAATAGACAAATTCTAGAGATTATATTCCTTGAGAATTCCTTTAGCTCCCTTGGCCATTTGGTTTGTTTTGCACACAAAAGAAGGGGTCTCCAATGGGAAGACATACCCTAAGAGTTTTATACCTGTTGGCTAACAGATTTATCACCTAACTCTATATTCATACACCCATAAAAGGTGATAAATGTAACCACACTTGAATCGGTAACATTACAAACTTCAAAACTGATTCTTTGCTTATTTTTAAAGGTGCCAGCTACCTTTATCTAATGTTCAATGAATGATTTTTTTAAAATAATGATGTTTTTAACCAGAAAGAAAATAAAGGATGGGGCTTTTAACTAGAAAGCTTCAAAGGTATCTATCAATCTCATGTAAATAGAAATAGAACTTCTGAAAGAAAGATAACAACTAAACCAATATCACTGCACTCTACAAAAAAATTATTCACAGATAATAACACCACAACAATATAGAAAAATTATATCATCTGTCATCCCAATAATAGATATCACACTAGAAAAAATTTAGTATAAACAAAATAAATCTATACACCATAACTCAAAGATTATGCATGCATAAACTCCACCAATGTCTTCTATATCAAAATAACATATAATAACCAAAATAACAAAGTTTTCCCTAATGAGTAAATCAAAGTTTTCTTAAAAGAGCCTAATCACATCAGTCGAACCAATATTTAAACACAGCCAATGTCTTTGGTAATTGTTTCTTGAAAGTAATCGTACCGAAAATTAAAAGAAGTCATTAACTTAAAAGTGCCAAATTTAAAAGAAAGTATATAAAAATGCTAAAAATAAACTATGCATCATTCCTAGCCACTTCAACTTCATCAGCTTCTGGCTCCTCGTTCTCTCCTTGTCGCAAAAAATTCTCCTACATCTTCATTTTGGCTTTATATTCCCTATACCTGGTAATGATTACAAAAATCTCCCTATTGCCTAGTGTCAATGTGATCTGAAGCCTAGTTCTCCATTTTTTGAGAGCAACTTTGAACTCATTCAGTGTGTCAGATCTCCTTTCTGCTTCAACTTTAAAATTTTTGAGATAAAGCTCCAACCTCCCAAGCTTTGAGAAATATTCTTTAGTCATCGTAGCAGGATGTGCTACTTCTTTGTTGAAGACTTCTCTAAAATTTGAGCAGATTTATTTTGTGTCTAGAATTTTCTCATCAAAATCATTTGTTATCTTCACCTGCAGATCATGAAAGTTCCCCTTGATTTCTCCTAACATATCCAAATACTTCTCTAGCACTTATGTTATTTCCTTTACTAATTCATTATATATGTTTAGTTTCCATTTAAGTGAATCAAGCCATGAAGGATCTAATTCCTTTGGATCACTAACAATCTGTTCATTTACCAAATTCAATCGATCCATGGAAACTAACTCTTTCATTTCTTCCAAAACTACATACAGACTGGTTTGATCCTTTCTAACCTGCTGCAGTTCTACTATTAATCCTTTTCTTTTATCAACAATGTTAGTGTAGGAAATCACAGATTTACTAATAAAAAATATAGCTTCCTGAGACAATTCTTAAATCCACTCACTAGCAGCCTTGGAATAATTTAGATTTTTCTTAATCAACTACATTGTAGACTCATCAATAACTCTTTCTTGGGAACTAGAAGCCTCAGTATACAAAAAGGGAGAAACAATGGAAGAGAGAAATTTTTTGAAATCCAAAATTTGAGATTGCAATTTTACCCTTTCTTTCCTTTCTTCTTTTACCTGCTTGGCTAAAGCATTGACTAAGTAACTGGTGTGATATACATCACCTTCAAGTGTCTGGGGACCCATGTCAACATGTATGATTTTATAATCATTTGTGGTTATCTTATCATCATCTACATCTTTTAAAGGTTCTTCAATTTCTAACACCTGATTACCAGAGACAGCATCATTCAGAATTCTAGACATTTTCTGGGCTTTCTTGGGCCCTGAGGAAGATTGGAGTAATTTTTTCACTATATCTACTCCAGCCCCAGCAGATGTCATAGGAGTGTATTTCCTCTTCTTTTCTACCGCTTTCCTCAACCATAGTGGAGAGTTTTCTATTAGACTGGGGGCTTTATCACTTTGAACAACCTCTCTAGACTCACTAGGAATAATTGATATGTTTTCTATAGGAGGAGAAGATTCTTCAGAAAAGGGCGGGAAAGTACTATCTTCAATAATATGCTTAAAGATTCTCTCTGAATCTTTTGACACAAGTTTTGTTTGGAAAATTTTCTTTTTAAGAGTAGGGGTGGATGGGTTATCTTGTTCACATATTGATTTTTATTTAATTGATTTCTCTGGCTTTTCACCATCACCCCCAGATTGTGAATTGGCACTAGAAGACTTGATGACTATCCTTGTCGATGATGTACCTCTAGGGACTACTTGGCTAGATCCTTGCTCATTTTTTTGGGATGATTTTGGTTCATGAACAAAACCAGCAACCCTACGCCATTTTCCCTCCAACCAATCCTGAGTCCTTTTGAGTACTGGTATGACCCGTTTACTCATATATAAAACTTCATCTTTATCCCAGTCAACTCTGGGATGTGATTTATCATGCAACTTCTCATATTCAGGATCAAGAACCATCGAATCTTCAAACACATTTTCAAGAATTTGGATTTAAGAGGGACCAAAAATTTGTATCTTCTCAAGGGTTAACCTCATATGGTCCCTTCTAAAAACTTCATTTTCATTAGCACAATCTTCCTAGAAATCTTCGATTGAAGGTTGGTGTTGATACGAGCTAGAGGCATACAATTTTTTTCTCACAAAGCCCTTGCTATCAAAATTAGTTCTTACAAACAAGTACTGGAGATTGTATTCTTTGAGAATCCTTTCAACATTCCTAGCCATCTAATTACTTTTTCAAGAGAAATAACGAGTAACTAACGAGAAGGTATACCCTCACTTTCCCATATTCATGCATTTTATATTTACTATGGCCATTTGTCTGCAGACCTCCAAAAATATCAATAAATCCTTAGGGTACTTAGGCAATTTAAGTGGAGCTTTCTCGTAACCTCCAATTATCAAATAAGAAAATCTATCAAACTGGATATAAAAACTTCCAAACTTCAACACTAGAGATTTTGATTCAGGGGAAAAACGCATTTCAGGGTTTCCATCCAACTTTCTCGCAGCTTCCATTAAAAATGCATCATTAAAAAGACAATATTCTCCCATCCTAACTTGCATGGTAAATTGTGGATAACACTTATACACAAGCATGCCAGGACTTGGTGGTACTTGTGGTTTCAACCCTGGCCAATAAGCTCTTTGAATAGCAATGATATATATCAAACAAGAACATAGATGAAAGGTACCAGTCTTCTAAAAGTTAACTAATTGCTCATGCAAGTGAAAGCAAATTATCTTGGCCCAGTCGATAAACACATTATTTTCACATATAACTAAAATGAATAACACATCAGGTCTTCAAATAATTCAACTTGTGCATTCCTGACAATACAATGAAGTAAAGCAATAACATCAGCAATTTCTGCTTTAAAATGTGTCCTCTTAAGTTTATTGGGCAATTGAGACTTACCTTTCTTCTTTGATTTTAACCACCCTTTGGCCATAGAATTTTTACACCAGGTTTCATTAGTCCTGAAATATTCATTAGTTGTTACAACAAACATCTCCTTTACCGGTGCCTTCTCTGGAATTCCCAATGCTTGAGAAATGACCTCGGGAAATTTTTTAGCTACAATGGTTCTGTCTATAGCCTTGATTTATCGGGTTTTAGGAATGTACCTTCTCGCACATGCAACAATTAGGTCAACACTCAACACTGCTTCTGGAAAACCTCCAGCCTGAGCTAGTCCACTTTTGAACACCTTCACATCTATAGTAGATTTTTCTTTACTGTCCAGACGTGCCCAAAATTCTTCCAATTGAAAAAGTCCTAGCTCCGTATCCCTCACATTGAGCCAACAATTTTCAATTTCAGACTGCATGAGCTCACTATGCCTAATGGGATGCTTGAATTCTTGAAGAAATAATAGCAGCAGGTAGAAGTACAGCCGAGGCTTTAACAAATAAGTTCTCACCACCTTCAAGCCATATAAAATGACAAGATGTGCAATCAATGTGGAGTAAAACGAGAATGCAAGCTAAATGTTTGAGAAAAACTTCGCCACCCACGTATGTCATTATTTTTTATAGGACATGTTTTAAATGTGGCATTCAATTTCATACCTTAAAAAGATATCCTTTAAACTTGCATGCTTTTGGAAATTCCTGAAAAGACAACTCAAGTTCATTATGTACATAGTGTTTAATGAGATGTCAGACGATGGCGCCTTTGAAAGGCAAGATAAGTCCATCATGTCACGTGGTCATTGAAACTTGGAACCTCAAAACCAAAGTCTGAAGTTTCAATGTTTTCGAAACCTCTGACCCATCGACTAAATCCACACTTCGTAACTCAAAGGTTACGTATGCATGAACTTAAGTTACTTAACAAAGTGAACCAAGTTGGGGAATTGGGTAGTTATGAAAATTTAGAACTCCGCGACAATGCAACATGTCAAATAGTTATAAAACTCGGAGGCCTAGCGACTAAGCTTGCTTTTCTCCCTTGAGTCTACAACGATACATCAAATGTTCTATCGAACCGTTGAGTAATTTATGATATAAATAATAAACATGTGTTTTAAAGTTTTTTTACTTTTAACCATTAATGCACTTGAATTATCAAGGCCTTTATAAAATGAATTACAATGTCGCATTAATAGAAGTAGCACAACCATTAATAGCACTAAGCACAATAGCACTTAATGTTACAATTGCAAAGGACTTGATAAAAGGAATTGCAATGTCACATTAATAGCACAACCATTAATAACACAGTAACACTTAACGTTGCAAAGGACTTAATAAAAGGAATTACAATGTCAAATTAATAGCACAACCATTTACTTTATTACAACTAAATTACAATGTCACATTATTACATAGTAGAAATACAAATGTAAGCACAAGTGCCAAGCTTCTACTGGATCACTAGTGAAAACATAAATGTAATACATGTGTGTCTGAAAATAAATGGGACTTGTCGAGTCAACCATGTGCTCTGAATTTCAATTTTTGGTAAACCCTAACAAGAATGACAACTTCTGGGATTAGCCATGGCTCTGAAAATAAATGCATGGGGAAAGGTGGGCTAATCAAATAGGGGAAATGGGAGTTGTGAAGATACATAATGTACTTCTCCCCTTTGAAAATCAGAGTCATGCAAAAGATGAGGGGTTGTGAAATTGCTCCCATCTTCTACTTTCAGCTTCCATGCACTAGGAGAGCACTTATTTCCATCAGAGCTCCTCATCCTGGCTCAAAACCTATTTGAGAAGTCAGGTGAACCAAATCAACTTCTTTCCAATTCCACCCATTCTGAACTTGAAGGAAATTGGTCTTTTACTTTGTAACTACATAATTGCAAGAAAGAGAATTTAGAGTATCCCCAATAATGCCACATCATCTTCTTCCTAAATCTTATTCCTTATTAACCCTACAAAATGAAAACCCTTATGACAATTCGAACATTGCACTCAAATTCTCAATAGTAAAGCCTTTAGCCTTCAATGAATGATTTCCATTTTCAATTGTGCTCACTATCCTTATTTATGGGCAACAGTTCTAGCAATAGTGCCACTACTAGCGTGGTCCATGTGTACACCTCACACGTGTCATGTGTGAGGTTAGGTATAATCATGATTCATGAATCATAATTGCGATTCACGCAAACCAAAAAACATACTTAAATTTTAATCGATTTGTGTAACTTAAGCCTTACAATTATTTAAATGTTTAATTTGATTGACATTTGGACTCTGATAGGCTAACAATTGTCAAAATCGCCAATGCCCTTCAAAGTTCAAACGATATGAAATCATTACAAATCAAATCACTACTTCAAATTTTGCAAATACAATGTGATAAATGGCTACTTACTCCACTTTTTTATGCAATTATTTCATAAATAGATAATATTGAATTTCTAAAAGGAAAAAAAAATTGATTTGAATAGACTCATAGACGTAGAACTTAGAAAATAACTCTTTGATGGCAACTTTCTTTTTTCATTTGTATTGCTTTATGTTTTACTTTTAAATCTGCATGCAATTATTTCATAAATCTAGATAATACTTAATTTCTCTTTACTATAAATTTATAACCATTTATTTTATTACAACTGAATTACAATGTCACATTATTGCTATCACTATTACTAACCCTATTTAGTAATTTATGGGCCACTAGTGTTGCTATCAGCCTGATTTGCGCAAACCAAAAAACCAACTTAGTCAATTCGTGTATCTTAAGCCTTACATGTACAATTAAAAATTAAAATGTTTAATTTGATTAACATTTGGCTACATGCAAATTGTACCTCAACCTGACAAGCCGTCAAAATCACCAGACTCCAGTTAGCACTACCAGTGCCACTCAAACAATATGAAATCATTATAAATCTTGTTTCATTAAAGCTATGAGTTGTCCAATAAATCACTTTGGATGTTCAAAACTAAAAGATTGAGAATTTCAATTAAATGCAATTCAATATGTCGAGGAATTGAAAGAGATAAATGAGCCTTGATCTCACCACATGTCTGCATCTAACGGTTCTAGTGTTATTCTGGAGGTTTCAATTCTCAAGTCTACTGCTTTAGAGATTTACTTCTAGAATGCAACTACAGTCATCCATCAAAACTTCATCGAATGGTCGTGGACCTCGTGGTTATATTGATTGGTCTTTACATCTTTTGTGTAAAATGTTCTTAAGTTTTTAAGCCTTGGTCCTACGTTCTTCGTAGGCGGTCCCTCTTTTAAAACAAACTTTCTACACGTGCATATTTCTGCCACTTAAGTTATTCTCATTGCCAAAATCCAACCCATCAAGTTCATTCAAATCGAACAGTTCTAGTGTAATTCTGGAGGTTTCAATTCGCAAATCTACTACTTGAGAGATATACTTCTAGAATGCAACTATAGTCGTCCATCAAAAATTCATCGAACGGTAGTGGTCCATAATGTCGTGTGGTCGCTGAAACTTGGAACCTTAGAACCGAAGTCTAAAGTTTTGAAGTTTTCAAAACTTCTGACCCACCGACTACATAGATGACCAAGAAAGACTTGCAACTAAGGTTAGGAATAGCACCAAAACTTGATTGCCCCCAGTCAGGTGTGAGACCAATTTATTAGGTGCAAAGGGGTAGCAGTGAATGCAAAGGATGATTGCCCATTCATTTAAATTTTGTGACGGTTTGTTCATTTAAATGCCTTCCCCTTTAAATTTATCAATAGAGCATACATACATCCAATGCCAACAAAAAACCTTCATAAATGCTTCACTTTTTATGGAAATTTTCAAGCCTCCTTCGCTTACTAAACAATGTTTAATTTTCCAATTTTTTTTCTTAATCATTTGAAAATAGGTTTAATTTTCCAATAAATTTTATTTTTTAGTTTGAAAAAAAGTTTTAATTTCCAACAAAATTATTTTTTCTGGTTTGACAACAGGTTTAATTCACCAATTGAAATATTTTATTGGTTTGAAAATAGATTTTAATTGCCAATAGAAAAATTTTAGCAGTCTTTAAAAATTTTCATTTCGCAAGGATTTTCCAAAAACTTATAACGATTAGAAAACATTTGTCAATGGACTTTTTTTTCACGAAAAAACGAAAAAATTTGCCACTAAAATTAATATTTTTATCAGGAAGTATACAAGATTCGCTAGGATTTTGCACCTTCGCCGAGGGGGGGGGGGGTTTCTTAAAGTTTTCCCTGTAATGTATGATTTCCTATCTATGTATATACTTTGTAGACAATAATTGCTCTATTTCTTCCATGGATGTGATGCAAGTTTAGAACACATACTAGAGTGAAGAGCATATAATATAAGATAGAGAGCACATGCTCTTTCATATCCTTAAATGCATCCTCACATTTTAGTATTAATTTAATGTCCCACATTTACTTTAGCATGTTTTCTCACCTAGTTCCTCAAGCTCGTTAAAATGGGAGTAAACTATAAAGTAGAAATTTTCCAAGTGTCTTTAAAATGAGAAAAGGAATGGTGAAGAGAGGATCATTAGGAAAATTGTTGGTTCCCAAGGAATTAAGAATATTATCCAATAAATATATAAGAAATGGTCAATTATGTTATCATGATCAATGTTGGTTTTATGGTAAAACTCCATAATAAAAGATAGAGGTTCATAACAAGGATATGATTAAGGTATGACATGATAATGGGGAAAGTGATAGAAGGCTTAAGGATAAAGTAATAATCACTAGGTGCACATTAGCCTCATCCTCGCTTGGAGAGCACTCATTAAAGCCATAGCTAAAGGGAAATCATAATAGAAGTGTATAAGCCTTTAGGAGAGGAAGTATCATGAATGGGAGGAAGAGGGTCACCCTAAACAATGGGGAAAGGTGAAAAGTGGCTTATTATCCCATAATAAATTATAATTCGGGAGAATATATGACTAGAATGGGATAAGGTTAGAAAGAGTCAACATTAAGGACCAAGGGTTAGGTCATGTCACTAGAAGAGAGTAGAGGAGTTATTTTTTAGTATGTTTAATTATGTAATAAGTAGAACTTTGAGGTGATGACATAAAATAATTTATAAATTCATTCAACAATTCATAAAAGGAACTATAATTCTTGTTATATAACATAAACCATTCAACTACATTATCGTGCAATGTAATGAAAATAACATTATTGTTATATGCATTCATAAATAAAAGAAATAAAGTTACTTGTATGCATATTAAGATTTTTTATTATATCATAAAATATGTTTAATTTTAGACATTTAGAATACAAAACAATAAAGGAAAAATTTATGGTAAATGTTGAAGGTAGAAGAAAGAAAGGGAGGAGATGAAGAATTGAATGGGGTAGCATGGTATAGATCCCAGAGAAAGTAGTCTTAGTAGAAGTGGGAGTAAAAGTTGTTTAAGGGTTGAAAAATTGTTAAGGTTAGGTACTAAGAAAGTAGAGAAACATGGGATAATGAACTAGGTGGTCCAAAAGAGTAGCAATAGGAAATGATGGCCATGTATGCTAAAGAAAAATATATTTTACCCAAGAATTCAAGGATGAGTGTAGAAGAGTTGGCACCAAAAGTGGGTATCACTTATTTCTTTCATGAAGGGAAGTGAGGGCGATGGTAGAAGCCATTGGGAAAGAGAGGAAGAAAAAAGGAGTGTGTTGGTAGGGTGTAGGTGGCTCATAAAGTGAATTTTAAAGTGTGGTAAATTACAACCTAACCCTAATGAAAAGAAAGAAATAAAGGAGGAGAGCTCTAAGAGTTTGGATGTTTAAAAAGGTTTGAATGTGAAGAAAACTAAGAAACAACTATTAATGTGGACCCTTAACAAGAGCACAAGCAAGAAGAGGTTGTTGTGTACAACTTGTATGTGTTAGAATGAAAGAATCAAGGGATGGAAATGGAAGAAGGAAGCACTTGTTTTAGACATTAGGCATAAGAAAGAAAAGGATGTAGGAAGATGAAGTTGTGCTTCTTTGGTTTTATGTAAAAGTTTGAACCATATTGAGAGGAAAATGAGGAAGTCAAAGAGTTGTGTAAAAGTATTGAGTTCACCAGAATGTAATATAAAATATAACTTTCCACCATGTGTAATATTTTATCTTTAATAATGATATAGTTTCCTTATTCATTAAAAATCTAAAACCAATAACAATAACAACATTTGATTCAATATTTTAGATTTTAAACAAGAAGAAAATTACATTTTCTCCTTAGGTCTGCTCTCATCCTAATGATGGATCATGGGGTACGATCCGAAACGTTGATGCAAAAATTCTCACACAATCAAAGCCATAAATCATTGCAAAGAACATTATGGATTGTGGAAACTTGATATCATTAAGAAAATTACAACATAGATGATGAAAATGTCCCTTTTAAATAAAAGCATAAAGCAAGAACAATAGGAGAGAGATCACATATGATTCAATGGTTGATTTAGAAGCGAGCAATAGAAGAGGAGATGAGAGGAAGCTTGAAGTTGTCAAGTTTGGATTCTAAATTATTGTGTTATGGTATAGTATTGTCAGGGACACTAACATGCATGTGGCCATGTTTGATTTGATAGGGCCCTAGTAGTAATCCCATAGTTTTATCTAAAGTCGTATAATTGAGTCTAAATTCGTGTGCTAATTTCTTATTTCGTATATTATGTTCTTTAAAACTTTTAGAGAACAAAAATTCCTTTTTTGTAACTTATGAGAAAAAGAGTATCTATTAGCAATGTAGAAGATTTGCCTTAATCAATTCCATAGCCTACAATAAAAATTGAGCATGTCTAGATGTGTGATAATGGAGATCTAAAAACTCCTAAATGCTCATGATATCCTAATTTGTCTGCTACTATTAAATACTTGATTATATAAACATTTCTTACCGTTACTTACGGAGTAAGTACAGCCAACACTGAAATGGCAGTGTCGCTGGCCTCACGTGGCATTGACTGTTAGTTTCCAGTTCTCTTCTGTTAATTTGTGCATATATAGGTACTCTTAAGCTATTCACTCTCAAGAAGACATTTTCCTGTGTTGCCGTACAATGGAGGAGGGGGGTTATCAAAATAATGGCGATGAGCCGCTGCACGTCCTGATGTTCCCCTGGTTAGCTCACGGTCACATCTCCGCTTACGCAGAGCTCTCCATCAGGCTAGCTCGGCAAGGCATTAAAGTTTCCTTCTTTTCAACGCCGCTAAATATAGCAAAGATCAAGCCCCTGTTTGCAAGCCACCAGATCCCAAGCATTCAGCTACTGGAGCTGCCGCTGCCTAAAATGGCGGGGCTTCCGCCAGAGATAGAGAACGTCTCAGACCTCCCAATGCATTTAACCCATCTATTTACCGCAGCAGTGGATGGATTAGAAGCCCCGTTCGAAAAGCTTTTGGCGGAGATTTGTCCGGACTGCGTGATCTTCGACTTCGTGCAGTGGTGGGCGGGGAGAGCGGCCTCCAAATTTGGCGCAGCTTCTATCATTTTCTCTACATTTGGCGCCGCTTTTATCAGCTGGGGGATGCATCCCGTTTGGCGGCAGTACAAGAACGGACTTACAGCGCAGGATCTGGTGGAACAGCCAAGCGACTACCCCTCGCGGTCGGTCACATTGAGGCTGTATGAAGCGGCAGGGGCTTTATTTGTCCATAGTGCCCACGAAGCGGATGCTGTCAGCTATCCCGAGCGCAGCTTGCGTGGTATTGACGCCTGTGATGTTGTGGCCGTCAAAGCGTGTACTGAGATCGAGGGCAAGTATCTGGAATATTTTGGGAAGGTGACCGGGAAACCGGTTGTTCCCCTAGGCCCTCTTTTGTCACTGGACATGTCCGAAAGGAAAGCTGACTCGGATTGCATGACGTGGCTGGACAAACAGTCTCTGGGCTCTGTTATCTATGTGGCATTTGGGAGCCTCTGCTTTTTAAGCAGAGAACAAATTGCAGAGGTGGCATTGGGATTGGAAGCCAGCTGCCAGCCCTTCTTGTGGGCCCTCCATGGGGATTCTTTTTGGCTCCCGGAGGGCTTTGTAGAGAGGGTTGGGAAGAGGGGAGTAGTTGTGAGAGGATGGGTCTCACAGAGGGAGATACTAGCCCATCCTAGTATTGGGGGTTTTATGACTCACTCTGGGTGGAACTCTTTGATGGAAGGAATGAGCAATGGACTGCCTTTTATAGTTTCACCTATGATGTTTGATCAATCTCATAATGCAAGGTTGGTTGCAGAGGAATTAAAGGCAGGGGTTGAAGTTGGGCGAGGAAAGGATGGGGCCTTTCAAAGAGAGGCGATTTGCAACGCTGTGAGGATGATAATAGGGGACGAAGGAAAAGAGATAAGAGCCAAGGCAAGAGAAATTGGCCAAATGTTCAAGGACAAAATATTGAAGGAAGGAGGATCTCAAGATGAATATATGACTCAATTTGTTAAGCACTTGCACCTCCTCAAGGCCAATGGGAGGGTTACAAAAGGTAAAGAAATCCAACATTAAGTTTTTGCTATAACAATAAAATAGATAAGTTCTCCAAAGTTCCAAACCATATATTTGCATTATCTTTGTGAGAGTAATGTACCTCATCCATGTTCCCTAAGAGAGTTAAATGCAAGCACCTTAGGGGCTCAAACTCAACAACCTCTTGGGCATTATTTATTTAATGAAAATGAATAATAAAACGTTGTGGAGTGTAATTAAGTTTGCTTAAGCTTATGACTCACCTAAGTTCTTAGCTCAAAGTCATTTTTGGGATAGGACTCCAATCCACCCATTTTGATTAATAATATGAATTAATTATTAGTTCATGTCGATGCATAAACACTATTGCATTGGTTGCATTCAATTTTTTTAATTACTTTAGTCAATGAGAGTATAGAATTAAAAAAAAAAAGAGCAACAATCCTATAGTCTACAATTAATTTTATTATTTAATATTTTCACATATATTATTTTTCTTTCTTTCTATTGGTCCATATTGGGAATAGTGGTACAAAAATGAAATTAATATTTTTTTGATAAGTAGGAGGTATTTTCCACAGCGTGTCAAATTGTGATATTTTGAATCCTGATAGTAGTTTCATAATAGTTTTTTACTAAATTACATGTCCAATGCATTTAATTCTTTGGATCAAATTTCAAATCAATAATGGTTTGAATGACATGAACACTATTATATACATCATAATAGTATGAGGTGGTAGGATAGATTTAAAAATGAATTTTAGATTGCATTGTTGAATTTAAAATTATTGTCTCCTTGAATGACATTTCTTAAATAATTGAAATCTATACATTTAGATAACATAAATAAAATGTAATATTTACTTTTATTGATAGTTATATTTTGTAGGAGCTTTCACTTAGAAACTTGTCTCACGTAAGAGAAAACAACTTTTAGTTGGTTGAAACATTCCTTGCCTCACACTTGAAAATAAATTTTAACTAGCAACCAATACTTTTGTTTTAAAAGGCTACAAAAATCTTCTCACGAGCTAAAGAATCTAGTAGCTCTAAAACCTTGATACTTTTAGATCTATTTTTTGTTTACTATAAATATATTGTCCAGAGCAAAAATCTCTAGGGGGATTGGTTTGGTTCGTCTCATTTTTTATTGTTTTTATTTTGTAGGGTTTCATAATATTTTTCCTACAAACTCTGCCCACTTTTCCTCATCAACATCATTGACAACACACACATAATTTGTGTAGAATCTTGAGGTAAGTCACTTGCCATTGTTTCAATGAATTTTTTCTAGGAATTTGTACTATTTGTTTATTAATTGCTACATTTATAATACATAATATAGAGAATTGGCTAGCTAGTGGACCAAATGGGTAACTTATTACATATTATAATTACTACTATCCTATATCCCCCTCTACCATAAATTTGCATACCAAATTAAATATTCAAGTTTCTATTGTAGCCTTTTGAATCCCCAATTCTACACGATTATATTCTATAATTGACATTTGAGTCTTCTTGAGAATTTTTATGACATGGAATCATTTCACACATTTTAAACATGCTTTTCTCATATTTGGACACCTTAATAATACCATAATTGGTTCAACTATTTTTTTACCTATAGGGATATAATGGATGAACTGCATGCTAAAATGTAGCGGGATGGGGTATATGCTATCAAGCATATACATTTATATTTCATCCTTGATATTGTATGGCTAGATTATTTTTTTAATTGAATAAAGTTGAGAGTTTGGAACCACACACAAGAAAGGATAGGAGAGTTCAATGATTAAGCCACATAAGTAGGAACTTAATCATTATCAAATTTACCAATTCATTAGAAATAAATTAGTTGGTGTTCCTCAATGATGGGAGTTATGTTCTTAAGTCATAGTTTGAAGGCAATGCTTTGCATCGTAGTATATATGTTTTTGATGTACTAGATCTTAGCCTCGCTAAGTTTGTCTTCATCCCTGAGTATGGCAAGTCCATGGAGGAAAGTTAAACAACATTAGACACATTGTTTCCCAACCTCTTGGTGAGGTCTTCTGGGCTTTGCTCCATCATTGCTATGTAGTTTTAAATGATTTAAACCTTCTAAGCTATCTTATTATTTTCCTTTAGATATTCTTGGAAGATATAACACTTATTTTACTTCTAAGGAATCATGTTAAGGTTTTGAATAACAATTCTCTAAAGAGAACAATAATTGTTAAGAAAAAACAATGCATATTTGTTTCCATAAATGGTAATGATTAGCTATCTAAAAGTCAAGGTTATCATATTGTTGGTTATAGTTAGACCCAAAAGGGCCTTATTTCTAATAGAGTTTCCAACCAAAAATGTCAGGTCATGGTGCACTACAATCCAAATATAGTTGGCAAGTTTGGAGTCTTAGAATAGATGCTTGATGGTTACAATCTTGCTACAATTTGGACATTTGAAGGCATTGATGGAGAGGATCCAAACACACTTACCCTTGGGCAATTTTTGGTTAAGTAGTTTTCAAGCAATCATTTGTGATGACACCTAGGCATATTAGCTTTAGAACGCCAAAAGAAAAACTAAGCTTTAACCACATTAAGTTGTTGATTAGGATTGAATTTCCATTTTGAATGGAAACATTGCTCAAATTATAGGCTTGGGAAAAGTAACTCGTAGATGCATCTCAGTGGGAATTGGTTTATCCTTTTGTCATGGCCATCTCTAGTCCTTGAAGAAGTTGCAAGAAATGAGTGGATATTTTGGTAAGGAGAGTATGGTCAGCTAACTCCACAATAATTTCCATATAATTATTGGATAGATTGAAGTATGATTGAATCTAGCCCCAATCTCTCCATTGAAGGGTGGATAGATACCACGTCATTGAATGTTTGAATTCCTTTTGTGCCCTTTTATCCTTGCACAAAGAGGAAGAGGCTATATGTTAATTTGAGCTTAGAAATTCCACTAAATTGAAAAGGGGTAGCTAAGACCATGTTTGAGAGATTGATCAAACCTAATTAACTACTAGATTAGTCCACAATAGTGTGTCCCACTTTTTTTTCAAAGTGGGACATTGAAATCAACAAATTTTTCACCTTGAATTTTCACTTTTTGACACCTACTATTAAGAATTTGAAAATTATGTGAACTAGTATTTTTTGAGATTTTGTCTATGGATTATTATTGTATTTTTTTAAAAAAAAATAAGAAATAATTTGTGAGTGTTTTATGGAACTTTTAATAATTTATTTTTAATATTTTATATTATTCTTAAGAAGTGACATGACTTTGGTAAAACATAACTTTATTTTTACAAAAGATAAAATTATAAATTTTTAAATATAGATTTCTAACGTTGTATCTAGTGCACACATATTTTTTCATAATTTTTTGTTGCAATTTTTTTTTTTTTTAAATTTTTTGAAGTGAGCTCAACTATAATTCAGACATAGGTTACTTCGATAATGCATTTTTTTTTGTATTCATCCAAATTAACTTATATTTTTGTTTAAATAAGGACATGAATACCTAGTGTGCATATATTTTTTTGAATTTTTTTTCTCTATTCTTTATTTTCCATATGTGCAAAACAAAGACCTTAATGTTCAGTGAAAAACCTATATTCACAAGAAATAGAAAATAAATGTAATTTAATCAAATTAAATATATTGAAAAATACTTTTTTAGAAAGCTTATAATAAGGGCTACATACTTACACAATAGATCTCCTAAATGACTTCATTTGATCCCCAAAAGGTGAAGTAAAAGTGATTTTTTTGTCAACATTTTGATAGGTGCGGAGGAGACTCCATTGAGGGTTTGATATGAGACTAGGGTGGTTTTGTACAAGGGGGTTTGATCTAATGGGGTTTGGGCTAACCTTGTTCAATTTAAAAACTTTAGATGGAATTCCTCAAGGCTTAAATCATTAAATTTTCTAAAAATATGTGATTTAAAATAAAAATCAAGATGTCATGGAAGTGGGACACACTATTGTGGCAACACCCTACTTTGATAAAAATTACAAGGGTTTACACATGCTATTGATAGGAGGGGAGGATCAAGATTAAATTGATTGGATAAAATAATATTTATCTTATATATGAAAGTGTTTTTAGTAGAGGCCAAGATAATATTTTATCTAAGTAGCATCTTCCAAGGCTCATTTCTTTGTATGACGTGGATTACCATTTAGCAATCAAACATATTCATTGTGTTCTATGGTCCATTAGGCTCAAGTCACTTTTGTTTCTAGGTTGAATATAATGATACCATGAAGAGGAAGGTAAGGTTAAACCTTTATTTCCATCCCATTTATCCCATAAAAAATTTCCAACATCTTTGGTAAGATCTTCATGATAGGCTTAAGAGGGAAGCCAACTAGGAGAGTAATAGACATGAATAGATATAAAGATAGTTTTGTCCACTTGTACTCTTCCACTAAGAGAGTAAAATATTCCTCTACTATTGGAGTTCTATTTTTTAGAATTTAATTTTACATGTTTGATAGCAAGACTCCTAGGCCATGTAGAGCCCCAAGATATATTATATTTTCATGCCTAACACGTTGTCAATTTGAGGTCCACACTAGTGTGTCAAGATTATATGCTCTTTTGGACTGATTATTGTTCATTGATACATCTAGACCTTGGATGTTTAGATAGTGGATTGTGACCCTTTTGATATGCTTCTAGACATTTGTGCTATTTTGATTATTATCATTTTCACACCTTATATTATCGCCTATTACTATGAGGGTTATACATCGGATTTTAAAATTAATCCATGTTTAGATGATGAATTGTATGTTTAGAATAATCTTCATTATGCTTTGATGAGGCTACTATGTTTGAAGGTTAATTAAGAATCATGTTTCCTAGTTGAACTAATGTTTATTGCTTGATTAATGTTGATTCCTAAGATGAGATAGGATTATACTATTATTATAATTTACTAAGAAAGATTCTAGTGAATGACTCTATACACCCATTGTACTTGAGATACATGAGAAGTATGTGTAATTGAAATTCAAAAAATGATTAAACACTATTGTGATGTTGCATTGAACTTTTGAGTGAAATTGATTATTGAGTTATGTGTATGATCATGTGTCATTTTAATTATGTTGCTTTAGCTATGATATTACTTGGATATATTAACATGTGAATTCAAATGTGCAAGATAATTCTTGGTGATCAATAGAATTAGAGGTCTTCAGAAAAACCTATCGTGATTGCACATGTAATGTTAAACCATAGTTCATTTGGAGGGACTGGAGTATCTATGTGATGTTAAAAATTGTAATGTGAATTTGGAATTGTGAATGTTGAATTGTACTTTTTATGTGTCCTGATGTTCATAGGGTTAGGATGTGTATTGAGTTAGCATCTTAGTGTCCATTTTCAGATTTGATCTTTAGTGGATTTTTAAAGGGGCTTAAAATATCTTTTTTTTACTCCATTTTGTGTTTTTCAAGACCTTGTAGTGAGTATCTATGGGTAAGGTACATATTTGACCTATTACCTTGGACTATAGCAAAAGTCTGAATCACCTTAAATGACCATAAAGAGGTGTGACGAATTTGAGAATTTGGGGATGTGTAATGATTGATTTGTTCCACCTCATCCCCCAACTTTGAAAGTTCATTTATGAGTGAACTTACCATGCAAGACTTTTGAGGTTGAGTTTCCAAATGCACCTTGCCTTCTTAATGTCTCGCATTTATGGGAGATTTTGTGGGGATATACATTTTGAAGGCAAATGGGGAAGGTGACAAGTGTCACCTCCCCATTGGTGGAATTCAAAATTGGATTCATATTTATCATCTCTATTAGAAATCTAAGAAGTGGTGTTTTGTTCATTTTTATTTTTGGGGAGACTTATTTATGGAGAGAAAAAATGAATAATTGCATTCTTGAATTTGAAAGAAGAAATTTTGAGGAATATTTGTGGATAGAGCTTCACCAACTCCTTTTCATTCAATTGGAGGCCTAAAAAGGTAAGCATCTCAAGTTCCTTGAAACATAGGTCTTATGGCTTCTTGATTTTGCAAATATGCTTGGGTTCTTGGTTATATGAGTAATTAATAGTGTTTTTTTCTATGTGGGTATGGGATTTGTGTTACTATAAAATTATTGTGGTTAAAGATTTCATCTTGTTAATAATAGTGTTGCGTTGTGAATTTTTGGGGTAAGAAGATAGATAATAGTTAGTGTTGTGTTGGTTCTTAATATGTTTTCAATCCTTTTGAGTGCTTCCCTTGGATTGATTTTGGTATGATGTTTTGTGTTAGTGTTGCATCATTTCCAATTGTGTATGTTAACCCGATTTTCCTTGAAAGCCTCCTAGCTCAAAGGTGGCTTGTGAGCAAGCCTATGGCTAGCATTGGCATTCTAATTTAGTTCTTTTTTTGTTGTTTTTTTCAAATAGGTGGAAACTTTATAAATCCTCTTATCCTTGGAAGAATATTCTCACCTATTTATTTATAGAAATGCTACCTCAAAGTTGAAGAATATTTTGATGTAAAGAGGAAATGATATTGTAAATTTCTTATAAGTTTCCTTATTTGTTAGAACTATAGTGAATATGATAATAATTTTATTGTTGTTCTTGAAAGCATATAATTGTTGTATTCTAATGTAATTGGAACTTCTTTATAAATCTATATTTGTGTCTATTCGTATATGTTGAATATTTATAATAAGAAAATATTTTTATTGTACTTAAAACATTATAATGGTATGTATAAATTTTCAAGAAATTCAATTCAATCTTTTACAATATGATATTTTGTTTTGAAAGAAATAAAATATTACTCTAATGTACATTGTTATGTGTGGGTTACAATCAAAGTAATTTAATTCATCAAATTTATTTTAAAGGTGTTCATGTCATTGAAACAAAAAATCATTCATTCATCCATTGTCAATTAAATAAAATACATATATAAATATACATAACTGAGAATAAATAGAATTGTAATAAATAACAAAAGGAGAAAACTTATATACCTCCTAAATTTTAATGAAAATAAATGTGCCTCATATGAGTTCTTTTACAATTGTTGTTTGCAAAAAATTAGAGTTCCTATTATATATATGTGTGTGTGTGTGTGTGTGTGTGTGTGTGTGTGTGTGTGTGTGTGTGTGTGTGTGTGTATGTATATATATATGTGTATATATATATGTGTGTGTATATATATATGTATATATATATATGTGTGTGTGTGTATATATATGTATGTATGTATGTATGTATGTATGTATGTATGTATGTATGTATAAGTAAAATGATTTCATCGAAGAAAATAAGTGTGGGGTTATATTTACTTTAGTATTATCTTAGTTGTATATAATTCCTAGTGTATGTCTGTAGCTATTTAGTCAATGAATAATTTTATATGTATTTATTAAACATTAGGAGGTAGATTTGAATAAGAGCATGTCATAGTAGATATCATTTTTCCATATTCCATAAAGAATAATATCTAGATTTAATTGTGCATTTTTTATTGAATATATATAAAACAAATTTAAAAAAGTGGTTGAAACAAGACCACACCCTGCACACCCAATCATTCCCTATAAGAGACGTGGATCCCATGGGGGTCATGACCCTTAACGGGCCATGACCTCTTGGAATGCCATCACCCACCCATATGGGCAAGGGAAGGCAGATTGGAAAGAGGAGGTTGAAGACCCTCATAAATAATATAAAGAACCAAAAAATGTTATTGTTGTCACAAAAGTTATCGTGAGGTGTTTCTAAGACCTCATACCTAAAACTTAAAATCTACAAAAATAATCGTGAGGAATTAAAAAAAAAGGAAAACAAAATAATATTTAATGGAAAAATATGCACAGTATATTTTCCTAGGTAGCATGTCCACCCCTCCCCCTAAGGCTGTCACCTACTTGTTGCCATAGGATCCTAGGAAAGAATAAAATAAGATGGAACAAAGGCTAGCTAATCAATCAAGGAAATAGGGTGCATAAGGATTCTTCTGTGAGTGTCATGATAGGTGCTCCTTTTATTCTCACTTGGCATGATAAAATTGAGCAAGGATAATGAGAAATAGTTTTAGGGTTCGATCATTAGAGTTTGATGAATCGTAAGGATTAGGGTTTCTTTTGAAAGTTTCCCTTAAAAGATAGGATAGAATAATATATACTTGTTGTGAAAATGCCTTTTATTCTAAATTGGTGTGATAAAATTGAGCAGAGACAATGCAGAGTAGTTTTAGGGTTCAATCATTAGAGTTTGGTGACTCGTAAGGATTAGGATTTCTTTTGAAAGTTTCCCTTAAAGGATAGGATAGAATAATATATACTTCATGTGACAATACTCATTTCATATTGAATTAGTTTTGTTGGTTATAAAGAGTATTTATACAAGGATTCAAATGATATAAGATTAGGTATAGGGTAATCTTATTGGTCATATGGTAATTAGTACAAATAATATCGATAAATATAATTGTCTCAAAGAATTGAATTTAGTCATAATTAGGAGAGAAGTTCTAATTAATTAAAAATTGGCTTACAAAATGGTTGTATGAAATTATTAAATGAAGTACTTTGTGAATAAATTAGTCATTTATATTTTTATTAATTAATTTATAAATTAGTTATGGTGTAATTAAATGAAATTCAAATTTGAACCCTTGAGAAATTAAAATCAATAGACCTTGTAGATGAATGATAAATTGCTCTCCAAAATTTAAAGATTGTTGCTTTAGTCCCTTAAATAAATTAGGGAAAGATCAAATGTTGTCATGACTCTTCTTTTTTAACTCTAGTAAAGAAAATTATTAATTTGTTATATACTTCAAATATTGATTCTCTCAAGAGTTTGCAATTTCTATCATAGTGTTGCGAGATTAAATTCTAAAATTTGAACCTAGAAGATATTTATAGGTTATGCTAACAATCTTAGAAGGGAAAAATCAACCCAACATCTAATGGTAATTAAATTGATCATTGTTATAGGGAAAGAATGCAAGAATTTGGCAAAGACTAGGACTAATTAATAAGTTGGAATTATAAGTGTTTCTATTGTTACTTGAATTAGTCAAAAGATGCAACTATCATTATGAGATAATTAATGAGTCTTTAATAAAAAAATTCAATGAAAATGAATGAAAAAGTTAACTAATTAGTCCAACATTATTATAATTATTAGAACCAAATTCATTTATGAGTAGTCATATAGGGTTAGGTTACACCCTAGTGGAGTGGCCTTCCTACTTTCACATAGAAGAAATTAAAGAGGTTGACCCTAGTGAGGTCCTCCCTCGAGGAGTCCTACAAAGAGACACCTAATCTCAACAAGGCTAGACCCCTCATCTTAGTGTAGATAAAAATGGGTGCCTAGGATGATGTTGTATTTACAACGACATCAAGTGTGAATTATACTATGCCTTGTTGAGCCAATTATATGTTGTTAGTAGGCATTTAAATAAAAAAAAATGCCATGTTTATTCCCAAGTGTAAAATTTTGGGCATGATAGTCAAATCCAAGTAGGGGGTTTTCTATTACCACAATACTCAAGATTGTTCAAAAAGAGATTTGGTCTATAAATAACACAAAAGAGCTCAAGGACATAAAGAATGTTGGTCATTTATGTTGGGATTTATTAGCGGGATGGAATAATAAAATTAATCAATTAACTAGTGCAAATCATAGAATTGATTAAATAAATTAAATAGAGACAAAAAATTTAAAGTGGTTCACCCAATGTGGGCTACATCCACAAATAATTATCCAATTTTATTTATATCTCCAAAAAAAACAAGTCAATAATTTATTAATTTGTGGCAATGTCTACAACTACATGTACACTTAAAAACTCTATGCATGCAATACTCCTTATTGTTGTGTCTTCATCCATGAACTACACTCACTTTTTCCATGTACTGTTGTGTGTGCATATTCAAACTGTGTGACCTTTGAAATTCTATCGTGCATGTTGATTGTTGTGTACTAAAACCTTCTCACGTGAGACCTTTTTCCTTCATTTTTTAACAAAGAAACTAAATGTTTTGATCCTAGTTACAAAATTTATTTTCATACCAAATTATCTATAAATTTATTTATTAAAATATATCAATTTTTTTCTTTGAGGGCGTTTCCCCTAGACTCCCACTGTGGGCTCTACCCCTAAACCCCCACTAGGGGTATAGTCCCCTTGGACCCAACAGGAGGGGCTCATTCCCCCTTGTACTCCCCGTTAATTAATTTGGGGGGAAAACATGGTTGCTAAAGTCACCAAAATCTTAACACCGGGGCATGATCAAGCTCCATAGAGCAACTCATTTTTATTAATAAAGAACTTTGATCTAAAAGCAACATAATAGAGCTTAAGGACATCAAGAGTGTTGGTCATTTCTATAGATACTTGAAATTTTCCTAGCTTGTAAACTAGCATTTTAACACTAATTATCATTTTTCCCCTAATGGTTAAATAATACTTCATTATTTAATTATTATCAAATATCATATTCCACTATTAATTAACTGGTTTTACATTATTTAATTAATTAATCTTAATTTACCCTTCCTCACTAATTAGATAAATCATATTTATTTAAAATTATGTACTAATTCCAATTATCCATTTAATTAAATAATATTTTGTTATTTAATTAAATGTGAGTTGATTTCTATTTTCAAATAATTTCCATTTCCATCTCTTTATTCAACCCTTTCTTCCATCATCAATCAACTAAGTCTTCAAATTGGAAACATCTAACATTGTTCATAATTATATAAATCATTTATTTATTTAATCAACCAAATTCCTA
Source organism: Sequoia sempervirens (assembly GCA_007258455.2). Lineage (NCBI taxonomy): Eukaryota > Viridiplantae > Streptophyta > Pinopsida > Cupressales > Cupressaceae > Sequoia > Sequoia sempervirens. Next base: position 5,457 of record VDFB02320397.1, on the reverse strand, counting down.
AATTCTTCCATAATTAAATAAATATTTTTATTTATTTAATTATTCATGTGAGTGTAAATAAATAAATTTTATTTATTTATTAAACTTACCTTCTTTCTTCAATCTTTCCATTTTTTTTGTCTTCAATCAACTTGTCTTCATTTTAGAATCCAAATCTTTTCTAATTCTTCAACTTTCCTCTATCTTAGAAAAACCTTTAGTCAACATTGAAGCATGAAAATAGAAACTTCATGTGCACCATTATCCACCATTTTAATTAGATAATTCAATATTATCTCTTCTTCAATTAAAATGGTAACTTTCCCATTCTTTCTCATAATCTCATCCATTCATTTTTCCTTTTAATCTTGATTGTTTCTTTTCTATCTGTATGCCTTGATATTATGCTATTCTAAATGAGCAAAACAACTAAAAACATGAAAAACAAAATACCAAGGACACCTCAAGATTAGCCAAAAGAGAGTGACAAAACACTAAAGAAAGTGGATAGCACAAGACAAACAGTTTTACCTTCCTTTGTAGTTGATACTCCTTTGATTGGCCCTTGTTTAAGATAGGATGTGTGCTCCTTGATGGCTCTATTGAAGATCTTTGCTATGTGCTTGGATGCAAATGCAAGTGGATGTGATTGAAAATTGGATGAGTGCACAAAATGGCAGCATGTAGTTGCAAATTGACTAAGTGTTTGAGAAGGCAAATTGGCAGCATAAGGTTGCTCCAAATGAAAGTCCTCTAAAAATGCCCTTGAGGAGGGGGTATTTATAGAGGAACTTGAATTCTCTAGAGAATTCAAGGGTCAAGATTGATCCAACAAGGTCAAGATGAAGGGCTATGGTGGGTTGAGAACCCACAAGCCCTCACATCTTGACATGTGGAGGGTGAAGTGGCCAAGGGTGGATGAGATGGAAATGAGTTGTCAAAAAGGTACATGAGGTGGAAAAGGACATGCACCTTGGGGGATGAGAGGATTTCCACAAAAAGGGATTTCTTGTCCCCAAGTGGGAGTGAAAGGGACATTTGAGGAATTTTAGAATTCCTCAAAAATCTACATGGGAAAAGGAAAGGTGGTTGGGGATATAAATGTGAATTAAAAATTCACATTCATAGGATGATCTAGAGGATAAAAGGTGGGCTCCAAAAAGGTGGGACTTGGTCACATGTGGAGATTGTGACAAGTCCAAGGTTGGTCACATGTGGAGATTGTGACAAGTCCAAGGTTCTAGAAGCCTTGGAAGGATGGAATGTGAATTAAAAATTCACATATAAAATAGGGGAATCTAGGAAGAATAAAAAGGAATTAAAAATTCCTTGGAGAATGATTAGACTTAATTAATCAGTAATTAGATAGGATAAGGGGGTTGAGATTAGAAACAACACAAAAAGTTGAAGGACACACACATCTAATCAAGGATTATGTGCACATCCTTAATATAGAAGATTAGGAGATGGATTAGATGAAAAAGATATGTGAGAATTAAATAAATGTAATATTTATTTAATTTATTTGATGAAAAGAGGATTAAGGAGGGTAAGGTATTTAATTATTAATTAAATACCTTAGGGATTTGGTAGAATTAAAGATATTAATTAAATAATACTAATATTACTTAATTAACTCGGATAAGAGGATGTTTAGACAAAAAATAATAAATTTGGATAAATTAATTGTCCAAATTTGGATGTCTACATTTTGCCCCTCTTTGAGATGGTGTTACGAAGTAGCATCATTTCAAAGAATATTAAAACATAGAACCCAGAAGAAGATGGTTAGATTGGAAAAGATGCCCCAGTCATCCAAAGGAGTGACTAGGAAGGGAAAAAGAAAATGATGAAAATTAGGGATGAAGGATGCCCCCTCGAGAGGACATGTGGGTGCTCTCGAAATAGATGATGTGATGCCAAGGGAGATGAGGAAGATGATGCAAGGTGATGGGTAAGAGAGTAAGTGATATGGAGATGGATAAAGCACGAATGGATGCAAAGACGAAGATGATGTTGCCCCAGTCAAGGTTCAAGCCACAAGGGGTTTGAGGATGGATGGAGTGTTGTCAATGAGGGAATTAAGGATCCCAAAACAACACGAGGATAGGGAAGGATACATCCCACTGAGTGGTATTGATGAGGGAAGGATACATCCCAAAACACCACTAAATGATAGGGAAGAATACCTCCCGCTGATGATGATGAAAGTGTTGTTGATGAGGGAAGGATACATCCCAAAACAACACCAAAAGGATGGGGAAGGATACTAATGGATGATGATGATGGGTCAAGGCTAGTAACAAGACTGGGAACAAGACCAAGGATATGATTAGATGATTTGGGCTAAATGGAATGGATGAGGGTTAGATAGAGATGTGAGATAAGGATGAAGGATGAATGGATGGGGGGATACATGCAAGACGATAGAATGGAAAATGAAATGCAATCCTAATAGAAGTTGCCATCTTTGGAGCACTGATTTTTGCTATAGCATAAGACACAAGATGCCAGGGTATGAAGAACCAAGGCGGATTAGTGTCTAATGCATAAAACAAACACAACAGACAAGAAGGCTATCCCAATACCCCAAAGTCACGAAGACCTTGGTCGGGCCAGGTAGTGAGATAACCACAAGCACAAAAAGATGCCCCCGCATAACACAAGACCTCGGGGATCTTGGTGGGTACTATGTGGGACAACCAAGAAGACAAAAATAGACATAAAAAAGATCAAGATATGCCCCTATGTGGACCAATCAAAACACACCATAATATAATAGATCATGGCGGCCTTGACAAGTGATGATAGGGAGCTCAAATGATAAACAAAAACCAAAAGCATCGAAAGATCGCAATCAATTTTCAAATGTCCTTTGCCATAGGATCAAGGGGATGGATGGGATGGACGAGGTCTGTTAGGAAGGATGCATCCTATTGAGACCAATGATGGATACTAAGCTAAAAGATCGATATGACATAGGATATTCAAAACTGATTGGATTTATTGATACAAGTGGATCTTGTTTGTTAAGAACCGGCTAGATAAGGGCATACCTTGTTGACACAACACAAGGGAGACAAGACATGAGACTAACACACCCTAAAGACGTAGGGGCTCGGGGGCCGATCAAAGATTAGCCTTGCCTACGTAAAAGCACAGAGCCCTCGTAGTTCGATAAAAGGCAGACGACTGACCATGATGGAGATTTCGATGGATGACCAAGATAGGGTGGAGAACAGGAGAAAAGTGTACAATATAGATCGATGATGGATGGAACCCCGGGGGCAGATCAGATGATCGACCTTGCCTACGTGAAAGCGCAGGGGCAATGTAGTTCGACAAAAGGCCACAGACAAGTGATGGATGAAAGATGATGAGATAACCCTAGATAAGGGGTTAAAATGATAGGAACTGACATGACAGAACAAGATAGACTTGTTGGATTGGATTGGATTGGAGGATAGTGACCATATAAAGCTCAGGGATGGGATAGTTATCCAAATCATCAAAGATGAAGTGGGCGAATGACATGCCATATAGATAATGATGAGGTGATGGGATAGAAAAGATGTGCAAAAGAAGAAAAAGTGATGACGATAAGATAGATGACATTGGATTGCGTGGGGAAAAGCCTATAGCTAGATACCAATGACAAGGGATTATGAGATGGGATGAGGGGAGAGGATGGGGGGAGGAAAAGGATTGTGTGGGTGGATTAGATAGAGGGATAAGGATTTGGATGAGGAAAAGGTGACCAGATGGATAGATGACTGAGTCTTGGAACTAGAAGGTGAAGGGTGGGAACATGTGGAAGATTACTCAAAATGAGGAAACGATTGATCAAGATTATGGAATGAGAGTTTGAAATGATAGAAGGAGGTTTGATGAATGAGTGAATGGATTTATTAGAATAGATGAATAGGACAAAATTGAAGAAGATGGAGGGAGGGATCTTAAGACTTTGTTCGGTATCCAAAGACATTGACTGCAGATGGATGAAAGCTCAGATTAGGGGTTTGGTTAAGCTCATATTGGGATAAGATTAAAGCTCAGATGAGGATTGGATTGAAGACTAGAATGATTGAAGGATATGATTGGATTGATTCTACATCGAGTTCTGGGGCTTAAAGGGCGTAAGGTGTTGACAAGCAGATTTTTCCCGATTTGGCAATTTTCAAAAATTGTCAAATTTTGCCATTTTAGGAAACTTCATGGTCGTATGTTTGAGAGTCCCAATTTTTTCTGAGAAATACCCATTGGTGAGATAGGATGAATTGCCAACTAACATCCCAGATATGAGATATGCATTTTGAGTTATGAGTGAAAACAATTTTTCAAAATGCTGGAGAAAAACACTAAATTGGGATTTTGAGGGTCAAGATGAAACTTTCAGGCCCCAAAAATGGGTCAAAACGGGGTCCAACGACTTTCAAAGAAACCAGTTGGAAATCCACTCGTTGTCGCGTAACACAACTCCCCGTCAAATTTTAGCTCAAACGGACACCCGAGTAAAAAGTTATGGCCTCCGGAAGTGTCAATGTAAAAATCAAAAATCAATTCTGAAAATTCTAAAACATGGGTTTTGTTCACGGAGGAAAATGAGGAAGTGGGTCGAAATCGATTTTCCAAAAAAGACAGCAAAAATGTGATTTTTTGGAAAGATAAGGGGCGCACCACAGTGGGGCGTATGCGCCCCGGGAGGGAGGGCGCACACGCCCCGACGGGGCGGAGCCGCCCCAGGAAGGCGGTCCTGCCCCGACGGGGTGGACACGCCATGAGCCGCCCCTGGGGATGCGTCCATCGACGCGGGCTGAAGCGCCCTAAGAGGTAGAGTCAGCCTCGACGTCGTCTACAATGGGCTGAGCCATTCCCAGGAGGGCTGTCCTCCTCGACGGGCGCGACACGTCACGCCTCGGCCACACAGCCTGTGAGGCTGCCCCACTGGGCCGAGGGCTGAGAGCCGCCTCAGGGCATCTCGGGGCCTCGGGACGGGCGACACGCCTCGGGCGACCACACAAAGGCTGAGCCCCAGAGGGCGGTCCCCGCCAATGGGGTGGGAGCCGCCTGCCGACGGAGTGGGCGAGTCAGCCTACGACGGGGCGAGCACGCCTGTAGGCGTGTTCACCGGCGGGGCGATACGCCGCTAGCGGGACCCAACACGCCCCGAGGGGTGGAGTGGCTATGAAAAAGAAAAGAATAATGAGGGATGGGACAAGGGACATTTGAGAAAAGAGAAAAGATTGAAAAGATGTGTAAAAGAAGCAGAAGTGATGGCGATGAGATAAATGGCATTGGGTTGCATGGAAGGAGGCCTAGAGCCAAATACCAATGACAAGGGATTGTGAGATGGGATGAAAGAATGGATAGAGATATAGGGATGGGGGATGGGAGGGATTGTTTGGATGGATGGGAATATAAGGATTGGGAGATGAAAGGGATGGATATAAAGATAAGGATGGGGAGATGGAAGGGATG